>CM022702.1:36570438-36645319 GCA_012295165.1 Asparagus setaceus
GGCGTTTACGGGAAAAGTTGGTTGAAGTTCCCTTTTTGTCTTGAGGTTCTTATTCCGGGCAGCTTAATCATGTTTTCTACTGCTCACCTTTGCAAACCAATTCCTTTCCGCGTTGGTTCCACGGCAATCTTGGACAAGATCTTGTCGAAGGTTATTGCGGCATCTCGATCGGTGGTATCGAGACACTGGTCCGGCAATGTAGTGACCGATTCACGAACCTCTTCACGAATTCATTGACCGATTCCATTTTCTTTTGCTTCTCGTCCAAGTAGGGTCGCCATGAAACTTGGTGTCATCATCGAAGCGGGCCAAAACGGCTTCTCCAAATCGGCCCATGATTTGATAGAGGCGGGTTCGAGCTTCGGAACCATTCAAAGGCTACTCCCTTCAAGGTGCCGATGAACAACCCGTGAGGATGGGATCATTCCCGATAGAGACCTGTCTAGGATAAGAAATAGTTGGTGTCTTTGCGAGGGAGATCCCTTCCCATCGTTGGGTCAACCCATAGGCTTGAACTTTCTTTGGATAGAGGCGTATCCCTCAATTGGATATGGCGGATCACCTAGCTTTCGTTCATCCTCGGAACGGTGTCAAGTTGATTGAAACTTCGTCAAGCCTTTATCGAGGAATCTTTGTCGGTGCGAGGCCTTTCTGAAGATCACGGAGGAGTAGCGGTGACACAGGATCATCGTCATCATCGATCGGCGTGAGAGTGAGCTCGCGTTCTTGATTCTTCCGACTCCTTCGTCGATTTCGAAGCCCTCTTCTTCTTTTTATTAGCAATTGTTCCATCATTTCCTTCATGGAGTCGATGGCGGCTGCTTGGACATGCGGCTTCTGTTCTTCAAACCTCTGGTCCTCCTCGGAACCTTGACCATGTGCACTCTGGCGTGCTTGCCATAAGCGAGCTTGAAGTCGAGGCGTTGCCTCCGTGAGCAAACTTCATCATCATTGTCGGGGATGGAGTTTAGGCGTGTAATAGTCAAATGGGATGGTTCGCCGGTTTGGATCGTGTATGCCGAGAAAACACCCTCCGTTCCTTTACCGGTCTAAAAATGAAAACTCTAGATCTAAAGAATCAGACTTGGCTTTATCCTTCCCGTCATGTTGTGAGAATGTCGGTGGCTCGGATCATCGATGGTTCGTTTCCTCCGAAGATTGCACCCTCGTGGGAGGCCTTGCTCTTGGATGTGGTGAAAGTCTTTCAAATCGATGGTGCACATTGTGATCGGCAAGCACTTTGGATAAGCCTCTCACAATGGCAGCGAGGATTTGCCTCTCAATTACGTCGCTTGAGTCGGATGATCCACGAGATCTCACAGGGTTGATGATGACAACCCCGGTGCGGAGGGATCAGGCTGTACATTTGGGTGTAGAGAGCTCAAGAGAAATCAGCGAGAACACTCGGAATTTCTCCATGTCTTGGTCAGGCCGAACTTCGTCTTGTCGGTGAGATATCGGCGCTTTGGTGAGCTGACCCGGCTCTCTAGCTTGTTTCCCTAGGTGGCGCTCTCTGTTGGATCAACTTTTGTTTTGTTGTTATTGAAGGCTTGCTTTGGTGGGCTCGATGGGGTTCGCTGTCGCGATGGTTCCCGTCTGCGGTGGAGTTAAGCCCGTGTGTGAGCTTCGCCTATCTCGAACATCCGTCGGATCTGGAATAGTGACTTGATGGCCGAAGCCCTTTGGTTTGGTATTTCGCTGCCGTTCTTTGGACGAGGCTTAAGCGATATCGAGCTCGCTAGTTTAGGGACTTGGCCACAGTGAAGCTTCGCTGATGGAGTGGGCTTGCACGATTTATGATCCTCTGTTTTGCTTGGCTGCTTTGCATGGGAACCTCAGAGTGAAGCTTGTTTGAAGCGCCAAATCCGCCAATTTTAGGAATCTTGCCACAGTGAAGCCTTTGAGTAAGTGGGCTCGTCGATTTAGCTGATCCGCCAAAACCATCGCGCTTTACATTGACTTAACTTTCTTTAGGCACGAATAGTAATTCAGGCCATCAAGATATGGAGACTCTTGCTACTGCGTGCTTGAGCTTGCCGTCGTCACCGCTTGGCTCTCTTGGAGAGGGAAGTCCGTATTGGCGGTGATCGCGCTTGAGAGACGAATCGTAGTCCCCTCCATGCGAGATTGGTGGGTTGGCAACGGCCGATCTGGCTTGCATTTTGACCATTGGTTTGGCCTTGGGCTGGGGAGATAGAACCCTGGCGGGTACTCGGGTAGAATTCTTGGGCATGGCGCCCTCTGCTTGGGGTGGGCCACATGCACAACTCTGCGATATCGTGAGAAGCCTTACAGCTAGAGGAGGAAGAAGACAAGTACTCCTCGTGCCAAGCGATCGAATTCAATCACGAGGGACTCGGCTGTCCCCTCCGCATAATGTCGTCGAATTGTACCACCACCATCTCGGTTGAGGAAGCGGTTTCTCCCATGTTGTCGCCATCCTACGTTTGGTGTAAAATCTCTCGGTTTTGTATTGGTGGTTGTTTGTTACAAATCAAGAATGCGCTTTTATGAAGCGAAGGCCCTTCTTGTTTAGCGTGGGTTTGTCGGTGGCGATAGGATGCCTCCCTCGATGCTCGAGTCGAGTTTGCTTCCTGGGCGATCCGATCGGCGTTGCGGTCGAGCCGATCTGTGATGAAGCTCCGGCGTGGTTGAGTTCGGGTCTACCCGAGCTTGTTTGGATAGGGCTATAATGCAAGAGTTTGCAAAGAGCCCAAGAGCCTCCCAAATCTGAGGATTCAGATGGAGTCTACTTCAACAATCTAAGCCTTCGCTCGAGACTGAGCTAATGGAACAAGGGAGCAAGGCACGATCTTGTCCTCTGCGACAGCTAGCCTCTTCCTTCAACTCTTTTGCCCAGCCGCCAGCCTCACTCTTTTTTCTAGCCCCTTGTCTTGTTGGCCAGGGGGACTTATAAATAGGCAAAGGGATGGCATAGGCCACTCCTTTGACTTGTGGGATGTGACCAGTAATGGGTGAGGACCACCATGCCCTCCTCTAGCTGTGGGATGTGACCACTATAGAGGTAATGAAACCATCTGATAAGTAGCCACTTGCCTTTTCAGACGGGTGAAGCGGAGAGCTTGAGCGCTGGGCGGAACTTAAAACAGCCGAGGGTCAGCTGGCGAGCTTGCGTGGCGAAACCACTGACATGGGAGATGTGACCACTAACGGGTGAGGAGGACCATGCCCTCCTCTAGCTATGGGATGTGACCACTATAGAGGTAATGAGAGCCATGCCTCATCATTACCCGGGGCGTGGAAGTGGGTGGGCCCACTTCCCATGAACAAGTAGCCACTTACCTTTGACGGCAGTGAGGCGAGCTTGAGGCTGTTCGCCTTCAGGCGAGCTTACCGAACAAGCGGGGTCAGTGGCCCCTCAACATGTGCGGTGTTAGTTGTGCGGCGAACCCTTGCAGGCGCTTGGCCCAGGGGAGTTAAACTTCGGCGATGTTGAGCTCATGCGCAGGCGAGCTCAATGAGTGGGAGCGACCTCGTCTGGCGGGGATTAGTCAAGCAGTGATGTTGAACTCTTGCAGGTGAGCTCAGCGAGTGGGGAGGCGACCTCGTGCTGGCGAGTTAGTCAAGCGTTGTTGAGCTCTTGCGGGCGAGCTCAATGAGTGGGGCGACCTGCGTGAGTTAGTCAAGCGGCGATTGTTGAGCTCTTGTAGGCGAGCTCAACGAGTGGGACGACCTTGTGCAGGCGAATTCGTCAAACAGGCGATTGTTGAGCTCTTGCGGGTGAGCTCATCCAATAAGCTGTGTTGGGCTGCGCGGCGAGCCCATTGAATGAAGCTGTGTTGAGTTCATGCGGCCGAACTCAAACCTTTGACCGGGGTTGGCGGTTTTCCCTTCCTCTGACTATAACCCATAAATTTTAGCCATTTATTCGACCCATTGGCAAATAATTTTGCGGGGATCGAAACTCATGATTTCTTGAGCTATAGCCCATAATTATTAGCGATTTCTAGTTATTTTTATCTATTGACAAATAATTTTGTGAGGCCAAAAATCACTATTTTATGAGCACCCATGGGGTATTAGCCATTTTTAGTTGTTTCAACATGTCGGAAAATAATTTTTTAGAGGCCAAAATTTATGATTTCATGAATTATAACCCATGATTTTTGGTTGTTTTTAGTGATTTCGGTCTGTTGATAAATAATTTTGCAGAGGCTAAAATTCACGATTACAAGAGCTATATAACCCAGAATATTTGGCCATTTTCAGTCATTTTGACCTATTAGTAAATAATTTTGTGGAGGCCAAAATTTAATATTTCATGAAATATAACTCACAACTTTTGGTAATTTTTAGTAATTTCACCCATTGGTAAATAACTTCGCGCAGTCCAAAATTCATGATTTCATGAGCTATGACCCACAGTTTTTTGCCATTTTTAGTCATTTTGATCTACTGGTAAATACCTTTGCGGAGTCTAAAATTCACAATTTTATGAGCTACAACCCATAATTTTTGCTCGTTTTTAATCATTTCGACCAATTGGTAAATAATTGCTGAACTCCAAAATTCACAATTACATAAGCTATAACTCATAATTTTTGGCCATTTTTAATTTTTCCGCCCTGTTGGTAAATAATTTTATAGAGGCCAAAAATGACGATTTCATGAGCTAAAACTCATAATTTTGGACATTTTTATTGGACTTGACAAATAGGCAAAAATTTCCCAAAGGCCAAAGTTCACGATTTAAGTGAGTTATAACCAACTAGCAAATAATTTTCGTTATGATAAAATTCATGATTATAAAAGCTATAACCCATTATTTTTGGTTAATTTTAGTCATTTGCTGAAAAATAACTTTTGGAGGACAAAATTCACAATTGCATGAGCTATATAACTAACAATTTTGGCCATTTTAGTCATTTCAATCTATTGGTAAATAATTTTGTGGAGTTCAAAATTTAAGATTTCATGAGCCATTCCATAAATTTTGCTATTGTTTGTCATTTTGATCCATTAGTAAATAATTTTGTGGAATAAAAATTCACGATTTTATGAGTTATAACTCACAATGTCGGCATTTTGAGTCATTTAGACCAATTGGGAAATGATTTTCCGATTCCAAAATTCCGCGATTTCATGAGCTACCCACAAAGTTTACCATTTTAATCATTTCAACCAATTGAAATATTTTCACGCAATCCGAAATTCATGATTTCCTAAGCTATAAGCAATGATTTTTTTGCCATTTTCACTACTTGGCAAATAATTTTGTGGCGGCAAAAATGTAGGATTTTATTAGCTATAACCTATGATTCTTGGGCATTTCTAGTCATTTCAACCAATTAGTAAATATTTTCACGAAGTCCAAATTTCTTGATTTCATGTACTATAATCCACAATTTTTAGCTATTTTAAGTTGTTTCAACCTTTTGTAAAATAATATCACATAGGCCAAAATTCACGGTTTCTTGAGGTATGACCCACGATATTTTGCCATTTTTAGTTATTTTCACCCATTGACAAATAATTTCGTGGGGGAAAATTCACGATTTCGTGAGCTATTTTAAGTTATTTTGACCTTTTGGTTATGGACGTCAAAATGTATGATTTCATAAGCCATAGTCCACGATTATTGGCTATTTTAAGTTGTTTTGACCCAATGCTAAAAAATTTTGCCCAGGAAAAAATTCACAATTTCAAGAGCTATAGCCCATGAATGCTATCTATTTTTTATCATTTCAACCCGTTGGCAAGTAATTTCACGGAGGTCAAAATGTATGATTTCATGAGCTATAACCAATAATTTTTGGCCATTTTAAGTTTTATCGACCGTTAGGAAATAATTTTGTGGAGGCAAAAATGCATGATTTAATAAGCTATAACCCATGATTATTGGCCATTTTCAGTCGTTTGAACCCATTGGCAAATAATTTCGTGCAGGCCAGATTCACGATTTCATGAGCTACAATCTATGATTTTTGGCTATTTCTAGTCGTGTCGACCAACTAGTAAATAACTTTGCGCAGTAAAAAATTCATGATTTCCTAAGCTATAACCCGAAGTTTGGCCAATTTTATTCATTTTGACGGTTGGTAAATAACTTCCAGAGTTAAAATTAACGATTTCATGAGCTACAACCCACAAATTTTACCCATTTTTTTGTCATTTTGACCTATTAACAAATAATCCCTCACAGGCCCAAATTCACAATTTCATGAGTTATAACGAATGAATTTTTGCCATTTTTAGATATTTTGACCAATAGGCAAATAATTTAGCGGAGGCCAAAATTCAGGATTTCATGAGCAATAATCCATATTTTTTTGCTATTTTTAGTCATTTTGGCCTTTTGGTAAATAATTTTGTGGAGTCTAAATTTATGATTTCATGAGCCATAACTTGCAAATTTTGGCTATTTTTAGTTGTTTCTGTTCGTTGGCAAATAATTTTATGGAGGCCAAAATTAATGATTTCAAGAGCTATAACCAACGACTATTGGCCAATTTTAAGGGATTCAACCTATTGGTAAATAATTTCTATGAAGTTAAAATTCATGATTTCATGAGCTATGGTCTTATGATTTTTGGCCATTTAAGTCATTTCGACCTCTAGCAGATAATTTTGTGGCTGTAAAAATTCACGATTTTAAGGGTTATAACCCACGATTTTAAGCCATTTAAAGTCATTTTGACCCATTAGCAGCTAATTTCATGTAGGCCAAAATTCACGATTTCATGAGCTATGACCCATGATTTTTGGGCATTTTTAGTGGTGATGATCTGTTGGCTAATAATTTCCCAAAGATCAATGTTCATGATTTCATGAATTATAGACCATAATGTTTTATCATTTTCAGACGTTTCGACCCATTGGCAAATAGTTTTGCTTTAAGGCCAAAAATCATGATTTCTTAATCTATAACACATAAGTTTTAACTTTTTTAGTGGTTTGGAGCATTTGCCAAAAAATTTCCCGGAGGCTAAAATTCACATTTTCATGAGCTTTATAACCCACGATTTTTGGCCATTTTAAGTCCTTATGACCCATTAATATAAAATTTTGTGGAGGCCAAAATTCAATATTGCATCAGCTATAACCCATAATTTTTAGCCATTTTTAGTCATTTTTGCCCATTGGTAAATAGTTTTGCAGAGTCCAAGACTCATGATTTCATGAGATATAACTCAAAATTTTTAAACATTTTAAGTTGTTTCGGCCCTTTGGCAAATAATTTCGCGGAGGCTAAAATTGACGAGCTCATGAGCTATGTCCCGTAATTTTTGACCTTCTTTATTTGATTCAACCCATTGGCAAATAATTACCCATATGCCAAAAATCTTGATTTCATGAGCTAAAAATCATAAGTTTTGGCAATTTTTAGTGGTTTGGCCCATTGGCAAATAATTTCCCGAAGTCAAAAATTCATCAATTCAAGAGCTATATAACCCAAAAATTTTGGCTTTTAGTCATTTCAACCCATTGGTAAATAGTTTTGTAGAGTCCAAAATTCACAATTTTGAGCTATAACTCATAAATTTTGGCTCTTTTAGTCATTTCGATCAATTGGTAAATAACTCTGCAAAGTCTAAAATTCACGATTTCATGAGCTATAACCTACAATTTTTGGCCATTTTTATTCGTTTCGATTGATTAGCACATAATTTTGACAAGGACAAATTAACAATTTCATGATCTATAACCCACAATTTTTTAGCCATTTTAAGTGTTTCGACCCATTAGCAAATAATTTCACAGAGACCAAATTTCATGATCTTAAGAGCTATAAGCCATGATTTTTGGCCATTTTTAATTGTTTCGATCCATTAGTAAATAATTTTGTGGAGGCCAAAATTTAATATTTTGTGAGCTATAACCATCATATTTTGGCCATTTGTACTCGCTTGACCCCATTGGTAAATAATTTTGTGGAATCCAAAATTCACGATTTCGTGAGCTATAACCCATAATTTTTGGCATTTTTAGTTGTTTTGACCCATTGGAAAATAACTTTGCGAAATCCAAAATTTAGAATTTCATTAGCTACAACCCACAAATTTTGTCCATTTTAGTCTTTTTAACTCATTGATAAATAATTAGCGTGAAGTGATAATCACATTTTAATGACATTTTAATAACCTCATTATCTATTTTATATCAATAAATATGTTACTAATAATATGTTTTATCTTATTTTGCGAGAATAATGGAGTATTAATGAATAAAAGCTCAAATGACTCAAACTCTCCTTCTACCAATTTTGAAGCCCAAATCAAGACAAACAAAGGCCCAAGATACCAAATTGATCCAAGAAATTCGTGAAGAAAAATCAAGAAAAGACAAATTCGGTTGGGAACCAACCTATAACGGTTGGCCAACCGGTTAGCTAACGGTTGGCCAACCGATTGACCAACCGATTGGTGCGGCAATTCAATTGGAAAGATTTCTCTTCCTTTTGGCCAAGTTTGATCCAATTTCCACATCAACTCATTGGGGTATAAATAGGGTAGTATCCGAGGGTTTAGAGGTGTGAAATATTTTGTAAAACTCCTTTTGGAGAGGGTTGCTCTTGTTTTAGAGTACCTTTCATTGTAATAATTTTTCCTCAATAAATAAATATTTTAGCCCCTTCAATCCCATCTTCTTCTTCTTGTTCAAGGACCAAAGGATGAGTTGATGATGATGAGTTGCGGGTTTCTTTATTTCTCTTTATTATTTCTTTTTCTTTCTTGTTATTTATTTGCTTTGTAGTTTAGATTTAATAGCTTTTGGTTTAGATTTAATAGCTTTTGTAGTTTAGATTTAATTGCTTTGTAGTTAGATTAGTTTAGAATTTTTCTTTTTCTTTTTATTTTCTTTCTTTTTCTATTTGTTTGAATTTCCCAAGATGTTGAACTAAACTCTTGTGGGGATCTAGGTTGCATGAAACTAGTCTAATCACTTTTGTGTTTATGAATCATCTCTCTTATGCTTAAAAGATCATGTTTAGGTTAATCAACTAGAGAACTAATCGATAGAAGAAGAATTTGATAGTTTATGCTTTCCTTAAGTGGTTTGATAGGCTATGCTTATGAATTCTAGGATTATTATCTTGTTATTACTCTCTTCATGAGTTTGAATTTCAATTAGGTGATAATTTGATAAGTTATGCTTTCCTTAAGTGGTTTGATATCTTATGCTTAATAAATCTAATATGAGATGTGGTAAAAGAATTTTTAGTAGATTATAATTTGAGTTAGCTAGTGGATTCAATTCTAGATTCCTTCATCTCTCTTATTGAATTCTCGTCTTTTTAATTGTGATTCCTTTCACACACAATCCAAATCCTCTCTCATCACTTCATCATATTTTCATATCATCTTGAATAAAACCCTAATTGTCACGCATAATTTGAGAACCGAACTTGAATCAAACACTTCCTATTTCCCGTTCCTCGTGGGATCGACAATCTTAAATACTATAACTTGACAATGGTTGTGCACTTGCGACTATAAAAGGTAAACACTCGTTTTTGCCCACCAGTAAGCCAAAATTTATGATTTTATTAGCTATAATCAATGATTTTTTGCCATTTTTAGCCATTTCGACCATTTAGCAAATAATTTCGCGGAGCCCAAAATTCAAGATTTTGTGAGCTATAACTCACGATTTTTGGGCATTTGATGTCGTTTTGAGCAACTGGTAAATATTTTCACAGAGTCCAAAACCAACAAGTTCATGAACTATAATCCATAATTTTTGGCTATTTAAGTTGCTTCGACCTATTGGAAAATAATTTTATGGAGGCCAAAATTCACGATTTCAAGTGATATAACCCACGATTATAGGCTATTTTTAGTCATTTTAACCCATTGCAAGTAATTTCATGAAGGCCAAATTCATGATTTCATGAGCTATAACCCCCGATTTTTGGCGATATATGTGATTTTGACCTTTTAGAAAATAATTTTGAGGAGGATAAAGTTCGTGATTTAATAAGCTAGAACCATGATTATTAGCCATTTTTAGTCATTTCGACCCGTTGACAAATAATTTTGCGGTGGCCAAATTCAAGATTTCATGAGCTATAATCCATGATCTTTGGCCATTTTTAGATGGTCGACCAAATGGTAAATAACTTTGTGGAGTAAAAAATTCACGATTTCCAGAGCTATAACCCATATTTTTTTGCCATTTTTATTTATTTTGACCAGTTTGTAAATAAGTTACTAGAGTCTAAGATTCACAATTTTTTGAGCTACAACCCACAATTTTTGACCATGTTTAGTCATTTTGACCCATTACAAATAATCCCTCACAGGCCAAAGTTCATAATTTCATGAGCTATAACCAATAACTTTTTTATTATTTTTAGACATTTTGACTAATTGGCAAATAATTTCGTGAAGGCTAAAATTCAGGATTTTATGATCTATAATCCATGATTTTTGGCTATTTTTAGTCATTTAACCAATTGGTAAATAATTTCATGTAGTCCAAAACTCACAATTTCATGAGTCATTAGCAAATAATTTCGCGGAGGCCAAAATTGACGATTTTAAGAGCTATAATTGACGATTTTTGGCCAATTTTTAGTGGATTCGAACTGTTGGCAAATAAATTCCTAAAGGTCAAAATTCAAAATTTTATGATCTATAATCCCATGATTTTTTATCATTTTAATTCATTTTGATCTACTAACAAATAGTTTTGCATAGGCAAAACTTCACAATTTTAAGAGCTATAACCCACGATTTTAGGTCATTTAAAGTCATTTCGACCCATTAGCAAATAATTTCATAGAGGCCAAAATTCACAATTTCATGAGCTATAACCAATAATTTTTGGCCATTTTTAGTAGTTTTGACCCGTTGGCAAATAATTTCCCAGGGGCCAAAATTCACGATTTCATGAATATTAGCCCATGATATTTTGCTAGTTTTAGATGTTTCAGCCCAATGGCAAATAGTTTTATGGAGAGAAAAATTCTTGATTTCATGAGCTATTGTAGGATCAAAAAAAGGTTTTGTTTGATTGGCTTTTTAAAAAGTTACAATCACACTCTCTTGATTACAGAGGAAGAGAAGGTTGATTTGACTTCTCTTTTTGTTATGTGGGTTCTTGGTAGCGAAAGGATGCTTCCCTCGATGCTCACGCCGAGATTGCTTCCGCTGACGATCGTAACAAGGTTGTTGATGATATTGAGATTGCCGAATGATCTTAGCTTCGCGCCTAAGTCTCTCTGCGCGTAAGTCTCCTCCTTCATATCGCCGCTGGCTTATAAGGTTTAGGCATGTAACTCCACCAACCCCCATCGTGGAATGTGGCTCTATTATCACCGCTGATGGGTTAAAGTCGCGGGAACCGGGTCGACGTATTTTGGTTGAGTATGGATGAACCGAAGCCACGCTGGGAGAACCTCGATGATGGTCGAAGCCATCACGTAGGTGAACCTCTGCTGAATATCTGCTTCTTGTCAGAGGCTAACTCTGTTGAGTATCGAAGTCTCGATTGAATGTCGAGATTCATCGCTGTAGGTGAACCCGGTTGAATATCGAGCCTCGGCTGAATGTAGAGATTCATCGGCCGAGGTGAACCTCGTTGAATATCGAGATTCTTTGCTATAGGTGAACCTCTGTTGAATGTCGATTCATCACCGAGGTGAACCTCTGTTGAATGTCGAGATTCATCGCCGTAGGTGAACTCGGTTGAAGATCGAAGCCGCTAGTGGGCTTAACCTCATATGAATGTCGAAGCCACGCTGCCGGCTTAACCTCCTCTTTAATGTGGAGCTCGCAGCTTTGGAATTTCTCATATTTGAGTAAGCCTCAACATTCTTTTATCTCTTAGAATTTTTAATGCTTACAAAACCCCCTTCAAAGTTTTCAGACTCGGATCAGGTTGTACAGGGTCTGAAATACTTTGAATCTTCTTGATTGTCGCGGAACGAAGTCTTGCTCATCAATTTCGCCGTAAATTATAATACGAGGTCAGAACTAACCTCGCATTATTTGAACCTCGCCAGATTGATCCTTATTAAAGTTCTCGGTCCACGTGGCGCCTAGAGATTTGATATCTCTCAAACGCCCCTTAATATCCGCGGAATCCTCGCAGATTCGCCTTTAGGGATTGTGCAGTGTCATTTCAAATACGCACCACATTGCTTTCCAAACCCTATATATAGCATTGAAGGGCCTAGAAAGACACCTCCTTTTCATTTCTTCCAAGTCGCTGAACTTCTCCTTTGCACCCGAATTTTTACATTCTTCACCATGGCCCCTAAGACTACCGGCAAAGGCAAGAAGATCGGCTGGCACGCCGATGCTTCCACCATTCCGCCTACTCTCGTGTAAAGTTTTGAAGATCTGATTCTACCCGCCTTTAGGGTTGGTTTTAGGTAAAAGCTTTGAAGATCCGATTTTTAACCGCCTTTAGGGTTGGTTTTCTCGAGCAATCTCACCCTTGAGACGAAACCCATCTCAAAGGTGGCTTTTCCAACCGCAGGTAGGCAGCTTCCAACGAGGCTTGCCTCATTTGACTAACAAACCTCGTCTTTATTGACGAGGTTCATGCACCTCCAGTTCACTTGTGATGTTGGGCAAATGAACCTCCAGATTCACCTGAGGACAACTCTGCGAGACTTGGTTTCTCCACCGAACTCCTCTCAGAGTTTATTTGAAGTTTGTCTATCTAGCGAAGTTCGAAGTTCGTCTATTTAGTGAAGTTCGAAGTTTGTCTATTTAGCGAAGTTCGAAGTTCGTCTATTTGGCGAAGCTCGGAGTTTGTCTATTTGGCGAAGTTCAAAAATTTTTTTTGTCAAACGAGGCTCGTTTTCTTGTCAAACGAGGCTCGTTTGGTGAGGCTCGTCTGTTTGACTAGCATTGCTGTCATAATAGCCTAGTATTTTGGAGTAATAACTCAATCTTTGTAATAACTCAACTTGACTGACTTATTTTACCTCCTTTGTCTTATGTGCGCTTGTGCATTCGTTGCCCTATCCCACATCGGTGCTTTTGGCGCAAAGGCTCAAGGTAACCGACTCGACGCTTACTATTCCTCTCTTTGGGATGTTTCTATATTCGAGGATAGAAGCTTAGGAGGCTCTCGATCCGCCGAGCTTTCGACCTTTACTTTAAGGCGATTAGTGACGGATGCCCCTTTAGAATCCGCCGACCGGACGCCCATTAAGAAGCCTATTTTTCTGTTCGGTGATGATTCAGAGACCCCGACTTGCTTGACTTGGGTTCTTACCGGTGGCTTAGAACTGTGGGCCAACGTTCTATGTTCTTGCCTACGATGGAACGTGCGGATCGCTCGCCACCGATTTGAGGGTCGCTTTAGTTCCTAGGCTTAATGAATCGATTTAACTCCCTCCCAAGATGGGGTGACTTGTGGCCATTTTTCCCGAGATGGTGCGCAAGTAGACCGCCACGGTCGTTACATAACTGGCCTGCATCCGGGATTATTTCAAAAGGATTTTCCTGGCCGGCGAAGTCACCCAAGCCAATACTTTTGGTCGGACTTTTCATGCTTCGGCCACAATTTCTCGCCAAAGATTTCGACTCGGCCGGTCTCATGGTTCTTCTCAATGGTGGCCGCGGTCACCGAATATATCCTCAAGGAGAATCTCAAGATCTTTAGAGATTTGGACTCTATATACGCCGTATGCACTCAATTTGGTCCAAGACCAACTCTCACCAATTCTTTAGCATTCTCGAGTTGTACAACTCGATACCCGCGACATTCTTCACCGACGGCTAATTAGGCATCACTCGCATGAGATGGTCGAGGTTTCGGATTACCGTATGGCCGGTATCCTTATGAGGAGTACGCCCCAAGCCACAAAGAGCGGGTGAGCTTGGAGAAAGATCATCCCGTCGCTGAGATTCTCACCGAGGTAATGTGCCATTACCATATCTGCATGCCCCAAGGCAGTGCGATAAGAAAGGTGAGAAGGTCAGCCGACCACAAAGATGTGGGCCCACTATCTTTTCACCGTTAGGACAACAAAAAGGATCCTCAGATACCTTTAGGCCCTCTTGAAGTGTCCTTTATCGGCTAGTGCTCAATAACCTCCGCTTCCTATGTACCCTCCACGATGAGCACGGTTTTCCAAATGGAATGACCTTTGACACCTATATTTATCAGTCGGGAACCCATTTCTTCGAAAGCGGCGTAGCAGTGTTACCTCATGTCGTGGTCAAACATGTTGTAGTTCCTGCGGCGCTTTAATGTACTATCCGCTGATGTGATTTTTCCACCTGCTTGCAAGTCTCACGGCCGCCAATATGCTCTTCTTCCCGCTATGATCACCGCCTTCATTGGGGTTACTTGTCTTTGCCACGCTTTCACTCAAGGCACCGAGAACCCTAGAGTAGAGCAGCCTCTATGCCTACCTTATGGCATGGTTTGTCATGCACCGCCTCTACGCTTTATGAGTGCACCTTCTACACAGTGGACGGACAAATTACCCTTTGTCCAAAGACCTGAAAATTCGTAATGGAGCAGACACTACATGGCCTCCCGGCGGCGTGCTCTCCCGATTATAAGAATTATTCCTTCAACCGTGCTTTCCCCGCTCCTCGCTAGCTATGGGCGATCAGTGGATGAATCCAATGCCCAAGGTTATACCACTTTGTCATTAGGTCAAGCTTTCTGTGGCTTTTGAACATCCGTCCGGTATTTTATTTACCGCTGCCGGTCCAAGGTGTGTGTGGTAGAACCTTACCTCCCATGCCGCTTGCCCGTTAATTCGGTATTATCAACTATATATAGGTAACCCCAACACTCGGCTGTAACTGGATGGCTGCAACCGATTATCGGAGCCCTGCCCGGTAATCGACTGCTATGGTGGCACGGGCCCGCTTTTCACTTCCACAGCCGATCCGCAACCTCGGTGACTTTTGCATCAGAAATGGTAATCAGATAGCAAACGCAGAAATTCCAGGCTTCAACATCAATTCCTCTGGGCTACGATTGATTCGGCGCCGTTATAGAGAAGGACAGAGCTCAACTAAAAGTCGCATGCCAGGACTGAAGGAGTTCTTGCATGCCGAGAAGGATGCCGGAGTTGCTGAACCCCAGACGAAGGTTGGTGCGGACACATCACGCCAATCTAGCCCTCACGAGACTCAGGCGGAGATAGACGAGGCTCTGGATGACAGCATGTTCCCAAGCCCCTCTAGATTGAACGAATATGGCAGTAACATTCCTTCTGCTGCCGGCGCTGAGGATACTACTAAGGTTGCATCTGCATCTGAGGTGCCCAGAAATTTCGTCTCCACAGATGAACCGTTGGAGCATCCTCCACGGGAATCTCTCATAAGTCATGACTCGCCTAGTCGGCCTGCTGGAGCTATGCTCGAGGAGACTATTCCCATTCCAGGGTCTGCTGGTATGATAATTTTGACATGTCATAATCCTTTAGACTATCACTTCGTCTAACTCTTTTGATCTCCTTATGATTTTTTTTTATTAAAAATAACGAACTGGAGAAAGCGAAGCTTCGGCGCCATCAGTCCGAGGATCCAAAAGACCAGGGCCTCCACGGACCAAACGTTTGGCCAAGCGGGTAAGGCAAGTGGCTCTGATTGGTCCTACCACCGGTTCGAGTATGATCACGGCGCCCGACGTTGTCGAAGTGCTCCGGCCTATGCCGAATGCCCACGCTACCAGCCGCCAAGCTTCGAGTTGGAGACCAGCCTCATAATGATGATACGGTGATCCCCGCAATGATTGTGTTCCGACACTTCACTTGCTTTGACCTGCCATCACCACTCCTCAATTGAAGTTCCACCGGCCCCGCCTCGGTTTGTCCGCTAGTCAAGTCCTTTCATCTACCCCTCTTCCGACTTGTCGAAGAATATGGGGTGTCTATGATTCTTAATAATTTCGCCACCATCCTAAAAGAATCTCCTACTCAAGTGTTGCTGGTGGGGATTTTGGTGGCTCAAGGTCGATTGGAACCCTCCGATGTGATGCATCCTGACTAATGCTGTCACACGCTGTTCCACCAACACGCTTGTACAGGCAGAGGCCCTTTTCAACAAATGGCAAGTCGGCTGATTAGCCCCTTCATTCCATGATTGAAGATCGTGCCATGCGCCTTTATAATACAAAGGGATGATTCACAATTTGAGCTTCAAATACAAATACTTGAGAAGAAGCAGGAAGTTCAACAAATCGGGAGTTGACCACAACTATTTTTAATGAAAACAAGAAGATTGTCGACATCGCGCAACCAACAACTTCGGTTGACTCCTATAAAGCTACCATCGATATCCGCCAAGCTAGGGAGGCAGAGAGTGAATTAATGGCTACTACCGAGAGGCATCGGATCGACAAACCAATGGACGTAACACCGCCTACGCTGCAAGTCAATCGATGAATTGATAAGCTAAGTGTTGCCGCGAGCCACATGCCGATACTCTCTAACAACGATCTTCATAATCAAGCTACGGAAGAGGTTAAAACCGCCCAATCGAAGCTATGGTCACACTTGTCGCAGATCCGGCCCATCGAAAGCACTTGTAACTTATGTATCTTCACTTAGATTATGAATAAAATTCCATCTCGTGTTCACTCAATGTTTTCTTATGCAATTTGTATCCGCAATTTGGAATTTTAGCAAACCCCAGCCTATCAACGGACTTGGTGTGTCTTTACCAAATACCGCTTGAACTGGACTAGCCATACTTTTCCCTCAAGATGGTGAGTTTTCGAGGAGGTTCTTTTAGGCTTAACCGCTAAAATCTCTCCTATTTACAAACAACTAAATTGTAAACGAGCCTCATTTATGAGGATGACGCGGGTTGAAATATTGGCACATTAACAGTAGGCCTATAATGATAACTAACTTTATTCTAAGATAAATAACAAACGTCGAAAAGGTAAAATATTGGCGCATCGCTTGGTAAGCCAATATTAGCCTATGAACGTCATTATTGAGAAATGACGAGCATCGAAAAGATAAAATATTGACACATCACTTGCTAGGTCAATATCGGACAATGGACGTCATTTGTGAGAAATGGCGAACATCGAAAAGATGAAATATTGACACATCACTTGGTAGGTCAATATCGGACAACGGACGTCATTTATGAGAAATGGCGAACATCGAAAAGATGAAATATTGACACATCACTTGGTAGATCAATATCGGACAATGACAAGATAACGAGTCAACACATGGCAGATCATTATCCCTGACAATTAGATACGGGTGATGTTCTTCGCATGGTAGAACACTATATAGCCCAGAAGTAACTTTTAACGTGATAACATTTTGTAATCCCACCATCCTATTGAAGAGGATTGATGAGTGAATTATGCAAGCTGAAGCTACTATCTTGCGAAACTGACACATAGCTAAGGGTAATATTTCTTCAGAAACTTACCGTTAATAGGCATCATGATTTTGTCGCCTTCTTGATTGGTTAGCGGTATGCTCCATTCAATAAAAGACTCCACCACTAATGGTCCTTCCCATTTTGGTTCGAACTTCCTTCTTTTTGGAATTCAAAATCATTACGCCGGACAGAAGAACGAGGTCGCTTTCCTTGAAATGACATCCGACTTTCTTGTCAAATGCTTTGGAAATTCGACTGTAAAACTCGATATGTTGTTGAGCCTCAGTCGCCACCAACATTTCAAGTTCCTCAAGACGCCGGCGATGACTTTCTTCAGCCATTCCGTGGTTAATGCTATTCGTAGCGATGTGATTTGAATTTCCACGGTAAAATGGCCTCAGCCCATAAACCGAGAATATGGGCGAATTCGGGTTTGCAGCGAACCGCTGTACGGTAAGCCCACAAACTTTGCCCTAGCTTGTCATTCCAATCCTTTTTGTTTGAAGAGACCATCTTAGTAAGGATCTTGATGATCGTCTTATTGAAAGCTTCAGCTTGTCCGTTCGCAGAGAGGTAGTAAGCTGTTGATGCTAAATTCCGGATCCGGAATTTATCGCAATCGCGCGGAAGGCGCGGATCGACAAATTATGGACCATTGTTGTGTACAATCTGCCTTGGCACACCATATCGGTATATGACATGATGTTTAACAAATTTGATCACATCACTTGTCTTGACCAATCTCAATGGAA
This sequence comes from Asparagus setaceus, assembly GCA_012295165.1. Taxonomy (NCBI): domain Eukaryota; kingdom Viridiplantae; phylum Streptophyta; class Magnoliopsida; order Asparagales; family Asparagaceae; genus Asparagus; species Asparagus setaceus. The sequence goes on from CM022702.1 coordinate 36,588,485, forward strand.
TAGCTTCGGCCCACTTTGAGAAATAATCAGTTATCACCAATATGAAGCGATGTCCTTTTGAAGAAGGCGGAGAAATTGGACCAACAATATCCATTCCCCATGTTTCAAATGGCCAGGACGTGGTAGTAGGATGCAAGTGTTCCGGTGGTTGATGAAGGTAGTTGGCATGTATCTGGCATGCATGGCATCGTTTAGCATAAGCCACGGCATCTTTTACCATTGTGGGCCAATAATAACCAAGTCTACGCAATCGGTCCCATAACTTAGGTCCAGGCTGGTGTGCTCCACAAATGCCATCATGAGCTTATTTCAAAACTTGCTCGCTTCCTTAATTGACAAACATCGAGCAAGAGTCCATCATATGATCTTCTATATAAAGTCCAGAATTGGGAGTCGAGTAAAACATTGATGCTCACCGACTTAATAGACTCTCTTTCTTTGTGTCCTCGTGCAATATCCCGCGCAAGACATAGTCGATGATCGGAACCGCCAATCTCGCGGCTTTCGAGTGACTTAGGATTGTCCTCGACTGCTTGGATCTGCAAGGCGTATTTTGACCGGAATAATTATCTATTAGACACGATAATCTGCTGAGTAGCATTCTCAGGCAAAGCTAGTGTAGCTGCGAGTGACGCCAATGCATCGGCATAAGTGTTCTCAGAGACGGGTACATGATCAATGTAAAAATTTTCAAACGAAGTCGCCTAAAGTCACTACGCCGCATGGTGAGGTACTAGGTCTGCCCCGACTTCGTGACTTCCCCTACTTGTTTCACGATTAGCCGTGAATCCCCAAATGCTTCCAGGTGTCTCACATTCAATTGTTTGGCTATATCGAGACCAATCAATAACGCATTGTACTCTGCTACGTTATTGGTACATGGTTCTGATAACGACACCGCTCGTGGCACCACATGGTTCTGTGGAGACACTAATACCACCCCACTCGCTACAACAGGCCGTTAGGTTGCTCTCGCGTCTGGCCAAAGAATAATCGCCAAACTCGCTCCTCGCACACCCGATTAGCTTCATAAGGTTCATCCGGCATGTCCTGATATAATTCGATTTTTTCTTTCAATGGATGGTTAGCCATAAGATCGCACACAGCTTGACCCTTCATTGCCTTCTGAGGTTTGAAGTGAATATCATATTGAGATAGTAAAGTGCCCATCTAGCCATTCGACCATTCAATGTCGCCGGGTCATGAATACCCGATAGATCGAGAGATGACCTTGCCACCACCGCATCTTTGGATGGTAAAGACCAAAGCTAAACATTCCTTCAATGGGAGGATATCGATATTCAGCCCCGACTGTAGTTCTCACAGGTAATAGACCGCTCGCGGGCCATTGTCGCCGCCTTGGCGCTTAAGAGACTGCCAACGCATACCCTCAGAAGGGATATAAATCAAAAAGGGTTTTCCTCGATGAAGCAACTAGCAATGGGGATTGGAAAGATATGTTTTAATCTCTTCAATGCTTGGCAATCTTTATCCCAAACAAAGGATACCCCTTTCTTCATGAGTTTTGAAAATGGCCGACATTTTCCCGATAAGTTGGAAATGAACCTCTAATGTAAGCCAAACGCCTTTGAGACCACGAAGCTCTCGAGACTTCTAGGAGGTGGAAGTTCCCGGATGGCTTTGACCTTGTCTCCGTCAAGACGATACCATCTCGGCCAGACCTAACCCTAGGAATTTACCACTTGACATCCCCAGAAAGACTTGGTTGGGTTCATCTTCAACCGATGTGCCCGTGATTATCTCAAATGTTGTCTTCAAGTCATGCAAGTGATCACTTTTGTGACGACTCTTAACTACAAAATCGCCTACGTAGCATTCCACTGTTTCCTCAGAATATTTTCAATAGTGGTCATGGCACCGGGTATGTAGCCCCCGATTTTTCAAGCCGAAGGCATGATCAGATAATAGTATATTCTCGACGGTGTTCGAAAGCAAGGTGCTTTTCATCATGATGCATTTTGATCCGATTGCCCCAAAAGCCATCCATAAAGACATCCTTTCAAATCCACATGTGTTGTCGATAATAAGATCCGTGGATTGGTAGAGGAAAATCATCTTTCGACATGCTAAATTTAATTCTGAATCGACGCGACGGTCGGATCTATCCGCTTTTCTTCAAAACGGTATTATATTATTACCCACCGGTGCCGTGACTTCCAATGAACCCCGCTTTGATTAGCTTTTTAATTTCTTTTCGATGGCCTTCATGACCGAGGGGAAAATCGACGTTGTTGTTGCTGACGTGCTTAGCACCGGATTGATATTAAGGCGGCATAGCCACTTGAGGGTCTAAGCCGCATATCTTCATAATTCCATGCGAAGACATCGTATTCTCCGCACCAAAGCAATAAGGCCTCCTTTCTTTTAGCTCAAACTATCGCTATGAATATGGGTTTTGATTGGCTTCATCCCCATATTAACTTGGACTATTTTGTCATCAAGAGGCGATTCTCGTTGTTCAAAACGATGTTCCCATTGCATTCCAAGTCGTTGACTTAGCGGATCCTCAGATAGTGGCAAGAGGTCATCTTCTTGAATCTCAATTGGACTGCTAAGGTCATATTGGCCATAAGGGACCTAAATTCATGTCCTATACCGACGCCGAATCCCGTGAAACCGCCTAAGATGAATGATCGGAGTCACTCGGCCGTGACATGCCATGAGTATGGCGGCGATTCATATCCCAAAATTTTACGAAGTTTTATAATAATAATCATCAGCCGACCTTCCGACATAGGCGATCGGATTGGTGTCTTGATACCTTTCCGTAGTTTAAGCCTTCTTTGTGAAGGAAATCATACCCTATTTTCTTCATCAAATTTTCGCTGTTGGCAGAAATATGAGAATTGGGGTTCCTTTTCCTCCGCTGGGTTGTTCTAACTCGCTTTGCCATGGCTTATTAACTCCGCCCAAAGATAATGTCTTTCGATCATTATTCTTGGCCGGTATCATAAAACCGCCAGAAGAATTAGAGTACCGCTATTCGCCATAAACGATCGACGAATCGCATGTGCAATGCGGTTCAAAGATACAACCGTGGAAGAATTTCTCGACATCAAGTCAAGATGACCTTTAACACCGCGCGTAGCTAAATCATAATTATTATTGAAGATAACTACGCCGCCATCCGCTCATTCATCGACACAAAGGGTTTTACATCATTAAAGATAACCGCTTGTTCGACTCAGACGCCTTCATTTCCACCGCCGAAGTCTTCGACCGTGGTTCTCCGGCTTGGCCTTCCTCAAGGTAATGGACGTAATCAAGAAAATAATTCTCCACGCCTTGAATGGTTGCCTTCCGCGACCAATGTTTTAACAAATTTTCCTCATCCACATACTTCATGCATTGATGCAACGTAGAGGGAACGATCAAGTTTTCATGGATCCGTATTCACCCAAGAGCATTATAAGATGTATCGCAGACGATGATACAGTGTAATGTCCGCCTTCAAGTCTCCTATCTTGCATTTGAGTTTGATCTTGCCCAAAGGACGGGAATTGGTGGCATTGAAACCATAAATGGTGGTCCCTATTGTTGCCAAGCGATGAAGCGGTATCCCCAGATGTTGTATAATTCTTAAGGGAATGATACTCAATGCAGACACCCAGGTCAACTTGAACCCGATTGATTCGGAGAGAGCCGATATAACCAGTAAAATAAAGGGGTCTATCATGCTTCGGTTCACTTGCACGCCTTCCGATGAGAAGGTGATGCAAGGCATTGGCCCCTTGAAGACTTGGTGACATTGGGTGCAAATTTCCGCTGACTTCTCCGGGAAATAAGTGAGGAAGATCTCGTTATTCGCCAATGCTTCTCGCAGAGCTTCTCTAGTTGATTGAGACAGCTTGCAAAAGTTCAATAATGTGATTCTTTCCGGATGTTGGAGAGCCGAGCCGTAACATCGAACCGAAAGGGCCTTCGCCAGCGCATCCTTCGAGCGCTTTATTGTAGCGATGTCTTTGTCCCGGTTCACCGGCTAGTGCTTTTGTCGATACCGTGTCACGGAGTATTCCCTTAAGTACTCTTTTCCTCACGGTGCCCAATGCTTGTGCAAGTTGGCGACGATACTTGTTCCTCTTCCTCATAAAAGGAGATGGTATTACAAGCTTTCCTTTTGGACTTGAAGAGGTCCATTGCTCATCCGATAACAGTCGATGAACCCACATAATTTCGCCTTTCGGGCGTAGTGTAAGGGACCATACCTTGCGCCTCGCTGTTGAGGTCAAAGTTCACGATTCGCCTCTCGCTCGAGGGATCGGCTTCACACCATTCTCGACTTGGAATTCGCAAAATCACCAAATTGAGAGCCACCATATTTGCGTGCATACACTTTCTTCTCGATCCTCCAAGAGTCATAACACCCGCTTCTAACAAGACTTGATCTTATCTTTCAAAATGTAACATGCTCCTCGCTTGATGATGCACCATTCGATGGTACATGCAATATTTTGATCATCCGTCCTTGAAGCTTCCTCCGCTTTTATTTCCTAAGCTTGATCTTGTTCATCTTGAGCAAAGTCTTGAAAATCGGATAACTTGATCATCCTTGAAATCATATCTTCGTGGACGGGCATCGGAAGCATTTGGTTTATGCTTAAAAGACCTCGAAGTAGGTTGAGTCTCTACAGCTAGAGTCTCCTTCCCCTTTGATTGTTTTTGAGGAGTAAACCGCCCTGATATCCCTTTTTAGGACGATAGTCCCGAGGTTCTTCTCGCTTCTATTCTCTTAAGCATGCTTTCAACCTCGCCCTTGCCTCACCTAAGTCTCTCCAAGAGTGTGCTTCAACTCTACCATCTTTGAAAGTATGTTGATTGAGAGGTTGGCTCGCACATCTCGATGAATGTCGCCAGACTTGGTCCCGGAGTGCAATGACTGGTTTCAACCTTTTGACAAAAGTGCCGACGGACTCCTCGCTTTTGCTTCTCGCCGAAAGTGGCCATAGACACTTCTGTCGCTATTGAAGAATCGGGCCATAAAAGCTTTTCCAAATCTCTCCAAGAGTGAATAGAACCAGCTCCAACCTTCAAACCACTCAAAAGCAACTCCTTAAGAGTGCTAATGAATAATCGGGTCATGATAGGATCATTACTGCTATATGCCCGCTTGTGCTTGAAGTAATAAATATGTTGTGATGGAGAGCTTTTCCCATCAAACCGCACTAGATTGAGCCGCTTGAATTTTGGAGGATATGGGACATCATCCCACCCGCCAGATATGGTCCGTCACCCCAAATTCTTAAAACGCTCTTGAGCTTGAGGGCATCAAGCCGCTTTTGGAAATCATGTAACTTATGATCTCGCCTTTTGTGCGTGGGTTCGACTCTACTTCGTGATGACCCAGAGTGGACATCCCGATCTTCTTCATAACCTTCATGCTTTGATTGGAACCTCCTCGCCTACTTTCTTCTTGCCTACGAAGCTCCATCATTATCTCCGCCCCGATAGACTCTTGTTGTGCAAAAATAAGAGCTTGTTGCTCTTCGATCTTCTTTGCCATCTCTTCCTCTTTATCAGCCATGAGGACGCTGGCTTGATCACTTAGATCAGTGTTTGAAGGTTGAGATGTGGCCATGCCGGAGTTCTCAAACTCTTCATGGGTACCGCCACTCATTTGTCGGTAGTCAAATGGAATTGTTGCTCCAGTGCGAATACGGGTGCGCCGGTAAATGCCTTGACTATCGGTTAGCGCCCCTCGTAACCCTGGGGAATATTCAGGGTCAGATGATTGAGGACTATCTGTTGGAGTTTTGCTTCTGCTTTTCCCAACCATATTGGTAGTCACTTCGGGGGAATGACCATTGCATGGCGCCACCGTGATAAACCGCTGCCTAGTTAATGGATCGGATAGTCGTCAAGACCGCTTGGCATGCATCGAAGGGCACCGAAAACATTGCGCAGACGAAGCCACAAAGAAGGCGGATCAGATTTGATCCATATCACGCTGTTAAATAATCACGAGATCGACGGGGTACCCCAACCGATTCCGGAATCGAGATTCAGACAAGCGACCCTCCGCATGGAGGTTGGCGAGCTTGGCGGTGGTCTTCTTGTTCGATTTTGGCACGGGCTCATTGTCCGGATGAGGTTCGCCTGTTCAAGGGAACCTCGTGTTGAAAACGAGGTTCGCTGTGGGGACGATGTTCATCTTGCCTCGAATGAACCCCAGTTGAAGGCGAGGCTCGTTATTTGGGGTAACAAGATGAGGTTTATTATGTTCCTCATCAAGACGCACCATCGGCTTGTTTGACGACCTTCGACGATAGTGGAATCTGGCCGAACGAGACCGGCTAGAGCCTTCAACAGCTTGGTTCGCTGCCGACGCTGTTTGGCACGCCTAGAGAGTGGACCGTTAGAAGGTCCGGCCTTCATACAAGCGGAGCGAGGCTCGCTGGTAGAAGCCAGAGCTTGACTAGTGGCCCCTGAAGTTGGTTTAGGTTGCTTAACAACCCACTTCTTAGCCTGTCGGCTAACTTTTGGAGCCTCGTCTTTGAGAGACGGAGACTGGCTCTCGAGGTTCGCTCGAGAGGATCAGCCAGGTTGTGGGGTGAAGTCTCATACGAGACTCGGACACACTTGTCTTCACGTGGCTCGATGCCCGTGAGGAGAGGAACTCCTCATACTTACTTTGATCAAACTCAATGACCAAGGTTTGAACCTCGGTTCCAATTGCAATTTTGTCTGATTGCGCTACCACCAGTTCATCAGAAAGAACGGCTGCTCCCACTGTGGTCGCCATCTTCTGTAGGATCAAAAAAAGGTTTTGTTTGATTAGCTTTAAAAAAAGTTACAATCACACTCTCTTGATTACAAAGGAAGAGAAGGTTGATTTGACTTCTCTTTTTGTTATGTGGGTTCTTGGTAGCGAAAGGATGCTTCCCTCGATGCTCACGTCGAGATTGCTTCCCGTTGACGATCAGAACAAGGTTGCTGATGATATTAAGATTGCTGAATGATCTTAGCTTATGCGTCTAAGTCTCTCTCTGTGCGTAAGTCTCCTCCTTCATAGCTGCTCAAGGCTATTTATAAGGTTTTAGGCATGTAACTGACCACCCCCCATCGTGGGAATGTGGCTCCTTATTATCACCGTTGATGGGTTAAAGTCGGGAACGTGGTCGACGGGCGCGGTTGAGTATGGATGAACCGAAGCCACAAGGGGAGAACCTTAGATGATGGTCGAAGCCACCGCCGTAGGTGAACCTCTGCTGAATATCGGTTTCCTTTGCCGTAGGCTAAACCCCTGGAGTATCGAAGTCTCGATTGAATGTCGAGATTCACTCATCAGAGGTGAACCTTGGTTGAATATCGAGCCTCGCTTGAATGTAGAGATTCATCGCCGTAGGTGAACCTCTGCTGAATATCGAGATTCTTTGTCGTAGGTGAACCTCTGTTGAATGTCGAGATTCACCGCCGTAGGTGAACCTCTGCTGAATGTCGATATTCACCGCCGTAGGTGAACCTCGGTTGAAGATCGAAGCCGCTAGGTGGGCTTAACCTCATATGAATGTCGAAGCCACGCTGTGCTTAACCTCCTCTTTAATGTGGAGCCTCGCAGCTTTGGAATTTCCTCATATTTGAGTAGGCCTCAACATTCTTTTTATCTCTTAGCATTTTTAATGCTTACAGCCTATAATCCATGATTTTTTACCATTTTAAGTCGCTTTTGACTTATTAGCAAATAGTTTTATGAGGTCAAAATTCACAATTTCATAATCTATAATGTTTGGGTCGAAGTTGTTTCCATTGTAAAACTTGAGAAAATTACACTTTGATTCTCGCCATAAAGAAATTTAAGTAACTCTCTCACAAACTCGAATGTAAGACGCTACACGCCAGATCTCCCGCTTTTGTGGGTCTTTGCCTGCTCCGGACGCAGAACCGTGGACCACCGAAAGCAACGATCGCCGAATCGACGGGTTTAGTTGATGCTTCGCGAAAGGAAACAAGAACTTAAGCAAATATCTTAGCAAAGTAAGATATCTACTCTTCTCAAGAATAAGTCAAAGCTTAAACTCGAGGAATCTCCGTAGATCGTGGTTCTTGAACTCCTAAGCTTGATTCTCTTTGCAATAGCTCTACTTATCCGATCTTCGATTGCCCCCGCCAAGTGGATGTAGGGGGTATTTATAGACTTTGGGAGGCGTGCCCTCAAAAACAAAGTCATAAGTGCTCAATATTTAGCAAGCCGAGTCGCCATACCAAGTCAGCCTCTCACCGGGCGAGGCGAAGCACGGTCGCCTCACCGGCGGCAGGTAGATGGGTCACCGCTAACCGGCGAGGCAAAGGTCGCCCTCCACCGCCGTAACGCTTTTCCCGCTTTAGGCACGATTAAATGCCCTAAAATCACGCCTAGTGGGCGATTTTCGCGAGTAACCGCCCATTAAAGTATCTCGAACGCCTCTTTATGCTGATAAAGTCAAGTGGGCCCCACCAAAGATTGATTTAGACCCTTCAAGAGCTCATTTCAATATTTCGTGTTCTCGCCTTTGGCGAGGCATTAGCAAGTGCTCTCGCCTATAGCAAGACACATCAAAGTGTCTCGCCGTATGGTGGCACAAACAGTGTCTCGCCAGCGACAAGTGTCTCGCTTGTAGCGAGGCACAACAAGTGTCTCGCTAGTAGCGAGGTAACAAACAAGTGTCTCACACTATGGCGCAGACACAATCTTCCCTTGTGTTGACTTCTTGAGATTTTGACAACGTTGTCCTTCGATCTTCTCATAATTTAGTCATATTTGAGGTTCTTCAAAGAATTTTGATGCCTACAGATACCCTCCAAAGTTTTCTGACTCCTCGTATTTTGTCGAGGGTTCGAATACTTTGGATAAGATACTTTGCTTCCGCTCAACGCTAAACTTTATAGAAGGGGTCTATCTTATTTCGCCAACCCCGGCTACGCACGCCGCCGACCATATTTTGGGATCAATAATCGCTGCATTTGTATTTGATTGGTTGCAATGACGGTCAATTTGAACTGATCATCTCCATCTTGAAAGTCACCACTTGGGTCGAATTGAGTATTCTAAGAACCATGTTGTTTCATCACGTTGGGGATAGATGATTCTTTTTCAAAGAACGAATTTAGAGAAGAAGCGCCGTCCGCATCAACACTTGGGACACAAATTATCCGCAGAGACTTCCCGAAAGTTCAATGTAACTGGGACCAATTTGCTTTGAATACATTACTGCATTACGCGGCGAGGGTAATCGCCACTCGGATTTGCCGAGACAGCTTTGTGGTCTCCCTTCGCGGCGGACTTTTTTTTCACGAATGAAGCGCTGCACACTTTGTTGTGTCGCTACGGAAGGGAATGTGCGCTGCGTTGTTTGTGTCGCTCAAAGGGACCGCCACGTAACTGCCTCGAGCATGCTTGAGCTTCCCGAGGCGATGTAATGGCACATTTGTACTAGCAATGAGTTACAAAGTGCATTAAAATCACGGTAGGAGAAAGTGCTTAACCCCACAGAGGAGTGAACCCGCCGCTCTCAAGTTATTGCTTGTACGATAGATATAGGATTTTTGGCAAACCCTCAGCCATCAACGGATTTGATGAGCCTTTACCAACTACTATTTGAGTTGGGCTAGCATGTAGATTATCTGAGTCCGTTTCTACATGTTACGTTGTGCTAAAAGAGTGAATTCTCTTAGACTTTATGCTACGATATTGAATACGACTGATCAATTATCACGGAATTGACTACCCTAAAGATGTGTTAGATGCGCACTTATCTCCTCGATAAGGGCGAGATAATATCCCTATGCATGAAGGCATAGTTTAGGTGTCATTAGGTAATGACATCTATGCTACGATATTGAATAATGAGACTGATCAATTATCACGAGAATTAACTACCCGCAAGGCAGGTTAGATCGACTTATCTCCGTAAGGACGAGATAACATCCCTATGCATGAAGGCATAGTTTAGGTGTCATTAGGTAATGACATCTATGCTACGATATTGACTCGATCAATTATCACGGAATTGACTACCCGGCGGTGTTAGATCGACTTATCTCCGTAAGGGACAGAGATAACATCCCTATGCATGAAGGCATAGTTTAGGTGTCATTAGGTAATGACATCTATGCTACGATATTGAATACGAGACTGATCAATTATCACGGAATTGACTATCCTACGGCGCAGTGTTAGATCGACTTATCTCCGTAAGGGACAGAGATAACATCCCTATGCATGAAGGCATAGTTTAGGTGTCATTAGGTAATGACATCTATGCTACGATATTGAATAATGTGACTGATCAATTATCACGAATTGACTACCCCGGCAAATAGTGTTAGATGCGACTTATTCTCGATTTGGGACGTGAATAACACCTACTACGATAAATAGGCATAGATTTAACAAATAATGAAACCAGCTATGTATTGAATATATAGACTTTTGGAATTGTGTCTTCTCTTGGGGCAAAGACGAACCCGTTGTGTCTTCTCTGGGGCTAAAACGAACCCTCGCTGTGTCTTCTTGGGGCTTAAAATGAACCCGTTGTGTCTTCTCTGGGGCTAAAATGAACCCGTTGTGTCTTCTCTGGGGCTAAAATGAACCCGTTGTGTCTTCTTGGGGCAAAGACGAACCCGTTGTGTCTTCTTGGGGCAAAGACGAACCCATTGTATTGAAGAAGAAGAAGGTATTTTCTTATCTTCCGCTTCAATTGACAACTCCTTGTTCACGCTAATCGAGAGTCGAAGATTCCCGATGCACGGCACCAAAGAATCTATAGAGAAACTCAAAGTGGGATCTCCACTTCGAGAATCAAGTTGGAGTCGGGCCAATGGCATTGACTTCAAGATACCTTTAACTCATGTGAGTAAAGGTGGAATTTGGATAACCATAACCGCATGAAGGTCCGATTACCCAATTTACATGGTTTGGCCCTAACTATTGAAAGTTTTGACCAAGTGGGAGTGAAAATTTAAAATGACCCTAACTGCTCAAAGGTTTGGTCAAGTGAAGAATGACCCTAACTGCTTAAAGGTTTGGTCGCATCGACCCAGGGGAGTAGATTTGATTTCTAAACTAAGAATTAACTATCGAGGTAATAGTTAACATGATAGTTATTTTCTTTGTGGTCCCGCCATCCTATTGAAGAGGATTGGTGGAGAGTTTAGTGGAGTTATCGAGATAACTTTCTTGTGGGCCTACCATCCCGCTGAATAGGAATTGTAGGGATTTTGGAAGAGTTGGCGTAAGATGAAGAAAAGAAGGTATTTTCTTATCTTTTGTTTCACGGGGAGTTTGGAGACCGTGACTATTTAAAAGTTTGATCATCCAAAATAGTGGGGTAACATTGGCTAAGGGTATTTCTAGGCTATCTAATATGATAAACCTGGGTCCTTCATCATAAGACGTTATCCCAGTATACTAAGGATAGTATCTCTTTAGGAACTTCCCATTAATTGGCATCGTGATCTTATCACCGCCCCGCTACCACGCTTAGCTTAACAAGCCGGATTCGCCTCGCACTGGGTTGTTCTTGTAGGTATCCCGCCGTAGTACGATAGGCCCAAGAGCTTCACCAAGTTCGCCACTTTGACGTTATGATCCCGGCGCCAATTAGAGCTCGATACCGCCTTTAAGGACAAAATAACTTTGATAGGATGATGGACCCTCCCTGTATGCGTACAAGATTTAGGATCTCAAGTCTTGTCACCTCCCGATTTGTAATAGGTGGCAACTTAATTTTGTTGCCGCCAAGGAGGTGCTTAAAAATAATCGGAACTTCTTCATCTCTGAAAGAGTATGTCCTGTGGAATTCTGATTTAGAAGCTTTTTGTTGCTCCCGAGGTTGATGGCGTGGTCGTAATTGCGACGCTTGATTTACGCCAACGCAGCCTACAGATGCCTTTCCTCTATTGAGAGGCAAAATTTACTCGAGGGTCACCATCTTTTCGCCTCTTTCAGCCTTTCTTCCTTTTAAGAAAACGCTCGGCTTGTTCTCCTCGATTTTCAGATCTTTCCATGTAGTTGGTGGGACGCACCCCATGACTTCCAAAGATCAATAGAGAGATTATTGTGGCACGCCCGCAATATGAATTCCTCGGTGATTGATCTTTGCAGCTTATGGCCTTATTGCGAAGCGCTTAACTAAACAAATAATCGCTCTCCACTCTTCTCGCTTTTCATCCAAGAGGGTTCCAATCGAGACTTTGGTGTCGCCATCAAGAAGTTGCCGAGGAACAAGCTTTCCATATCATTCCAATAGTTGATGCTACTGCCTTGAGTCTTCGATACCAATCGAAGGCAGCTCCGCGAAGGGTACCGACGAATGACCGAACCATCAAAGGCTTGTTTCCGGAGATCACCCCCAAATGTGATTTGAAGTAAATCAGGTGTTGTGTAGGTGAACCCCTCCCGTCAAAAGGTGTGAAATTAATCAAACTAAATTTCACGGTAAGGGATTGAATCCCACTCTGATATGGACACGGATGCCGGTCTTCTTAACCTCGCGGAGCGCACATTAAAGCACTAATTTTTCCTTCAAGCTCCTTCATCTTTTCATTTTCACCCTCGTCTTGTTTTGGATGACTTCCAATAGGAAGAATTGGACCATTTCCACCTTGAGCACCAGATGCAGCTTTCTTTGGAGGTTTATCAACATAAATGTGTTCATCTATCTCCGAATCATCGCTCTCATTATGGGCATTATGGTGGGTAACTCCACCTTGTTGATCGGATTCAGCCGTAGATGAGGCGCTTGATTTTGCAATTCCCTCATCTCACGCATGGCTAATTCCATTGCTTTCATTTCGCCTTAAGCTCTCTTTGCTTGGCTAAGGCTTCTTGTAACATTTGAGCCGTGACATTGGGAGTAATGGTAAAGCCTCCCTATGGTGACGACTCATACTTGAAACAAGATCGCCCGGTTATTGCCGAGCAAAGGCCGAAATTTCATCTTCTGATGACTCTCCTTCATGCATTCTTCTATAGTCAATGCGCCGCTGCTCGAATTGCAATCGGGACATTCTTCGGGAAACTGAGCTAACTCTTCCTCCGTGGGTAAAGTCGATCTTCATCATTTGCCGGTCCTTTCCTTTGTTCACCATGTTGATAGTAACTTCGTGAAGTTCATCGGTTCGATGGTAGATCTTCTTTCTTCGGGTCGCCGACCGCCAATCTTCCGCTGTCGGCAGGAAAGCCTCAATACCGGCTCTTTGTGGTTGAGCCGCTTGATTCTGAATGTGCACATCCCGACAACAACGCCTTGATTAGTTGTGCACACAAGCAAGAACAATTTATTTCATCAATCGCTCTTCGTAGTGTTGCCACCCCCACCGATGACACAGCTTGATGTGGTTTGTCACCGTTATACTTTCACCCTGTGTGACGTTGTCCTTAACCGAGGACACGCTTTTGGGCGCCGATCATTCGACTTGGGAGGCACCTTTGACGGTTTAACTTCATCTCCGAAGTTGTCTTGGCATGGATCATAAGTGTTTTATCATCTCGTGACTTCACGAATCACACGCCAAGTTCTTCCCTTTAGTAGACTTCGCGACTTTGCGGGATGCTCAAACGAGATGCAATTGGAATTCGAGACCGAGATATTTCATTTTGCTCGACTCTTCGACTGGTAACTCAAACGCCCTTTTACCGGGTGCCTTGCCTTTATTTCCGAAGTTGTGGACCAAGGCGATTAAACACCGGTTGACGGATTTCTAGACTTAACGCTGATACCTCACCGAGAAGTGGAAGAAAGGCTGAAGCCCATTTTTGCTAAGGCATGGAGGATCGCCACCGCTGGTAGGCAGTCAGATCGTTCGGCCGAGACAGCTTTATAATCGCCGCTGTTGGCAGGTAGTTTAGGCCGTTTCGCTAACGCGCAGGCGCCGAATCGCTCTACCAAGATCATGGCAGGCGTAATTTGAGCCGATTTTGATGTCGACTTCGACCCAAATTTTGTGATTTTGGTCGATTCCTTGGTTGATTTTGACTCTGCGCTTGCTAACAACGGCATCGCATGAGCAACGCGCACGGCGCTTTTGAGCGCGCTCCTTCTTTGTCAATCGGGTCCTTTTGACGAGAACCCATTCTTCCTTGGGAAGAGTGTTGACGGATTGAGATTGAGGCATTGTAGGTTGCCGACGCCTCATCACGCGGAGTTCGTGTTGTAGTGAACTCCGCCTGCTGATCCTATGGCTTGGCAAGTTGTCGCCATCTTTGACGCCGTTTTGACGAGCCCTCTTCGCCGAGCGGTTGAGATCTTGTTGAATGACTCTTCTTCGAAAGGAGTCAACTTGAGCGAGCTCCCGCTTTGAGATCCGCCGGTGTTGTTATGGGGAAATCGCCGCCGTAGTTTAACGACTCATTGCGCCACAACGAACTAACCTCCTTCTTGGAGATGAGATCCTCGATGCTTGCGGGCGAGGGGGCTTCGATGAAGAAGAGGAGAGATATTCTTCAACTTGGCTTGATCGAAGAAGTAGTCCATCCATTGACCATGAGGTCGGCTTGATCGCCGCAGTCATGCGACACAACGCATCTCGCTCGAGACCTGGCTCCCATGGTCGCTATCGTGTTTGGGTCAAAGTTATTTCCATTGTAAAACTTGAGAAAATTACACTTTTGATTCTCGTTATAAAGAAATTTAAGTAACTCTCTCACAAACTTGAATGTAAGACGCTACACGCTGAGATCTCCTCGCTTGTGGGTCTTTGCCCGCGTCGGGACGCGTAATCCGTGGACCACCGAGCAACGATCGCCGAATCGACGTGGTTTAGTTGATGCTTCGCGAAAGGAAACAAGAACTTAAGCAAATATCTTAGTAAAGTAAGATATCTACTCTTCTCAAGAATAAGTCAAAGCTTAAACTCGAGGAATCTCCGCGTAGATCGTGGTTCTTGAACCGGCTTGGATCTCTCTTTGCAATAGCTCGCTTATCCGATCTTCGATTGCCCCCGCCAAGTGGATGTAGGGGGTATTTATAGACTTTGGGAGTGTGCCCTCCGAAAAACAAGTGTCATAAGTGCTCAACATTTAGTTACAGCCACTGCCATAGCCAAGCTCAATCGGCGAGTTGTCGGCCGCCTTCGCCGGGCGGCGAGTAAGATGGGCTGCCTCGCACTCCGGCAGGCAAGGTCGCCCTCCACCGCTGTAACGGTTTCCTCGCTTTTTAGGCACGATTAAATGCCCTAAAATCACGCCTAGTGGCGTATTTTTTTAGCGTAACCGCCATTAAAGTATTCAACGCTCTTTGCTGATAAAGTCAAGTGGGCCCCACCAGCATTGATTTAGACCCTTCAAGAGCTCATTTCAAATATTCGTGTTCGCCTTTGGCGAGGCATAGTAAGTGCCTCGCCTATAGCGACACATCAAAGTGTCTCGCCGGGTAGAGCACAACAAGTGTCTCGCTAGTAGCGAGACAAGCAAGTGTCTCGCTTGTAGCGAGGCACAACAAGTGTCCTCGCTAGTAGCGAGACACAGCGAAAGTGTCTCGCTTGTAGCGAAGACATAAGTGTCTCGCGACTATGGCGCAGACACAATCTTCCCATGTGTTGACTTCTTGAGATTTTGACGACGTTGTCCTTCGATCTTCTCATAATTTAGTCATATTTGAGGTTCTTCAGCAATTTTTGATGCCTACATATAACACATGATTTTTTAACATTTTAGTGGTTTGGACCATTTGCCAAAAAATTTCCTAGACACAGAAATTCACAATTTCATGAGCTTTATAAGGCACGAATTTTGGCCATTTCAGCCATTTCGACCCATTAGTAAATAATTATGTGGCGCCCAAAAGTCAATATTGCATGAGCTATAACCAATAATTTTTGGCCATTTTTAATCATTTTGGCCCATTAGTAAATAATTTTGTGGAGTCCAAAATTCATGATTTTATGAAGCTATAACTCATAATTTTTGGCCATTTTTAGTCATTTTGACCCATTAATAAATAATTTTGTGGATGCCAAAATTCAATATTGCATGAGCTAGAACCCATGGTTTCTGGCCATTTTTAGTTGTTTCGACCCATTAGTAAATAATTTTGCAGACTCCAAAAATCACGATTTCAAGAGCTATAACTCATAATTTTGGGCATTTTAAGTTGTTTCATCCTACTAGCAAATAATTTCATGAAGGCCAAAATTGATGATTTCTTGAGCTATAATCCATGATTTTTGGCCTTCTTTCATGGATTCGACCCGTTGGCAAATTTTTTCCCATAGGCCAAAATTCATCAATTCATGATCTATATAACCCAAAGTTTATGATTTCATGAGCTGTAACCTATAAGTTTTGGCCATTTTTATTTGTTTCGTTTGATTAGCAAATACTTTTGCGGAGGCCAAAATTAACAATTTTCGGAGCTATCAACCACGATTTTTGGACATTTTAAGTTGTTTTGACCCAATAGCAAATAATTTCCTAGAGATCAAAATGCTTAATTTCATGAGTTATAATCCATGATTTTAAGCCATTTTTCGTAGCTTCGACCCGTTGGTAAATGGTTTTGCAGAGGTGAGAATTCTCGATTTTATGAACTATAACCCATGATTTTTGGCCATTTTGAGACCTTTTGACCCATTGGCAAATAATTTTATGAGGCTAAAATTCACGATTTCATGAGCTAACCTATCATTTTTGACCATTTTAAGTCATTTTGAATTTTGGCCAATAAGTTCATGGAGGCCAAAATTCACGATTTAAACAGCTATAACCCATTTTTTTTGCCATTTTTAGTCATTTCGACCCATTAGCAAAACATTTCAGAGAGGTCAAAATTCATGATTTCATAAGCTATAACCCATGATTTTTGACCATTTTTAGGGGTGTAAGTCGATCGGTTGGCAAATTATGTCCCAGAGGCCAGAATTCAAGATTTTATAAACTATAACCCATGATTTTTGGCCATTTTTATACGTGTCGACCCATTAGCAAATAGTTTTGTAGAGGCCAAAATTCAGGATTTTGTGAGTTATAACCCATGGTTTTTTTTTACCATTTTCCACGATTTTGTGAGCTATAACGCTAGACTTTTGACCATTTTAAGTTGTTTTGACTTATTAGCTAATAATTTTACAAAGGCGAAAATTCACAATTTCATGAGAACCTATGATTATTGTCATTTTTAGTTGTTTTGACCTTGTTGCAAATAATTTTACATTGGCCAATTTCATAATTTCAAGAGCTATTACCTATGATTTTTAGACATTTTTAGTCATTTTGACCCACTAGCAAAACTTCACGAAGGCTAAAATTCACAATTTCATGAGCTATAACCCACGATTTTTGGCCATTTATAGTGGTATTGATGCATTGGTAAATAATTTCCAAGAGGCCACAATTCATAATTTCATGAATTATAACACAAGATTTTTGGCCATTTTTAGACTTTTCGACCCATCGGCAAATAATTTTGTGAAGGCCAAAATTTATGATTTCACGAGATATAACCGATGATTATTTGTCATTTTAATTCATTTTGACCTGTTGGCAAATAATTCTGTGGAGGCCAAAATTCAATATTGCATAATCTATAACATATAATTTTTGGCCTTTTCTAGCCATTTCCGCCCATTGATAAATAATTTTTCGAAGTCCAAAATTCACGATTTTAAAAGTTATAACTCATAACCTTTGGTCATTTTAAGTTGTTTCGACTTGTTGGTAAATAATTTCACAGAGACCAAATTTGATGATATAACTCATAGGCAAAAAATTACCCATAAATAATTTCCCGTTGGCAAATAATTACCCATAGGCAAAAAAATCTTAATTTCATAAGCTATAACCCAAAATTTTTAAGAGTTTGCGCACGTTGGCAAATAAGTTTCTGAAGGCCAAAATTCATCAATTCATCGTCCATGTACCCCAAAATTTTTCATCATTTTTAGTCGTTTTGACCCTTTGGTAAATTGTTTCTAGAGTCCAAAATTTTTGGCCATTTTTTATCATTTCAAACAATTGGTAAATAACTTTGCGGAGTCCAAAATTTAAGATTTCATAAGCTATAGCCTATATTTTTGGCCATTTTTTTCGTTTTGACTGATTAGCAAATAATTTTCTGGAAGCCGAAATTCACGATTTTAGGAGCTATAATCCACAATTTTTGGCCATTTTAAGTTGTTTTGACGTACTGACAAACAATTTCATAGTGGCCAAAATTCACAATTTAAAGAGCTATAACCCACGATTTTTGATCATTTTAGTCATTTCAATCCATTTGCAAATAATTTCTAGCGACCAAAATTCATGATTTCATGAGCTATAACCCATGATTTTTAGCCATTTTTAGGGGCTTCGACCAGTTGGCAAATAATTTCCCAGAGGCAATAATTCATGATTTTATGAACTATAACCCATGATTTTTGGCCATTTTAGACATTTCGACCCATTAGAAAATAATTTTGCAGAGGCTAAAATTCATGTTTCATGAGCTGTTACTCTAGATTTTTGACTATTTTAAGTTGTTTCGACTTTTGGCAAATAAATTTGCGGAGGCCAGAATTCATGATTTCATGAGCTATAACCCATGATTATTGATCATTTTTAGTCATTAAAACCTAGTCACAAATAAATTAGTGGCGGCCAAAAATCATGATTTTAGGACTTATTACCGACTAATTTGTCATTTTTTTATCATTTCAACAACTAGCAAATAATTTCACTGAGGTAAAAATTCATGATTTCATGAGCTATAACCTAATATTTTTTGCCATATTTAGTGATTTTGACCAGTTGGTAAATAATTTTCAAGAGGCCAAAATTCTCAGTTTTATGAACTATAATCCATAAGATTTCTTGGATTTTTAAACATTTCGACCCATTGGCAAATAATTTCGTGCAAGCCAAAATTCATGATTTCATGAGCTATAACTGATTATTACTGGCCATTTTTAGTCATTTCGACCCATTAGCAAATTATTTTGCGGAGGCCAAAATTCACAATTTTATGAGTTATAAAAAATGATTTTTTTTACCATTTTTAGTGATTTCGACCTGTTGTCAAATAATTTCTCGGAGGCCAAAATTCACATTTTCATGAGTTATATAACCCACAAATCTGGGCCATTTTTAGCCATTTCGACTCATTTGTAACTAAGTTTGTGGTGGCCAAAATTCAATATTTCATGAGCTATAACCTATAATTTTTGGCCATTTTTAGTCATTTTGACCCATTCATAAATGATTTTGCGGATTCTAAAATTTATGATTTCATTAGCTATATTCCACAACTTTTTGTCATTTTTAGCTTTTTCGACCCATTGATAAATTACTTTGTAGAGTCCAAAATTCATTAAAAGTCATGAGCAACAACAATTTTTTTCATATTTAGTCGTTTCGAACCATTGACAAATAATTCCACACAAGCTAAAATCCATGATTTCATGAGCTATAACCAATGATTTTTGTGCTATTTTTTGTCATTTCGACCTATTGGCAAGTAACTTCATGTGGGCTAAAGTTCGTGATTTCATGAGCTATAACCCATAACTTTTTTGCCATTTTTAGTTCTCTCAACCAATTACTAAATAATTTCGCAGAGTTACCAATTCATAATTTTATGAGCTATAATTCACAAATTTGGCCATTTTTAGTGGTTTATGTCTGTTGGCTAATAATTTCTCTGGGGCGAAATTGGACAATTTCAGAAGCTGTAATCCATAATTTTGGGCCATTTTTAGGGGATTAGACCTGCGGACAAAATTCACGATTTCGAGAGCTATAACCTGTGATTTTTGGCCATTTTAAGTCATTTTGACGTACTGGCAAATAATTTGGTGGATACCAAAATTCTCGATTTTATAACCAATAATTTTTGGCTATTTTTAGTCATTTCAACCCATTAGCAAACAATTTTGCATAGACCAAAATTCATGATTTCATGAGTTATCACCTGCGATATTTGGCCATTTTTAGTGGTTTTGACCCATTAGGAAATAATTTTTGGAGGCCAAAATTTATAAGTTTATGAACTATAACCTATGATTTTTGGCCCTTTTTTGCATTTCTACCAATCCGCAAATAATTTCATAGAAATCAAAATTAACGATTTCATGAGCTATAACCCACCTTTTTTCCATTTTATGTAATGTCAACTTATTGACAAATAAACTTTGAGGCCGGATGATGGCGGACGTTGTAGTTGGCCATTCGATCATTCGACCCTCGCCAACAAATTTTTAGTCATTTCGACCTACTGCCAAAAAGATTTCAAGAGCAATAACCTATGCTTTTTAGCCATTTTTAGTCATTTCAACCCATTAGCAATTAATTTTGGACAGACTAAAATTCATGATATCGTGAATTATAGCCCATGATTTTTGGCCATTTTTGTGGTTTCGACTTGTTAGTAAATAATTTCCTAGAGGCCAAAATTCACGATTTTGTGGCCAATAACCCATGATTTTTAGCCATTTTAGATATTTCGAACCCTTGGCAAATAATTTCGTAGAGGCCAAAATTAACGATTTTATGAGCTATAACCCATGATTATTGACCATTTTTTATCATTTCGACTTGTTGGCAAATAATTTTGTAGAGGCCAAAATTCACGATTTCGTGAGCTATAACCCATGATTATTGACCATTTTTTGTGATTTTGATGCGTTGGTAAATAATTTTGCGGAGGCCAAAATTCACGATTTTGTGAGTTATAAAACGCGAGTTTTTACCATTTTTAGTGGTTTTGACCCGTAGGCAAATAATTTCCATGAGGCCAAAATTCACAATTTCATGAGCTTTATAAGCCATAATTTTTGGCCATTTTTAGTCGTTTAGTACATAATTTGTGGAGGCCAAAGTTCAATATTTCGTGAGCTATAAACCAAAATTTTCTTATTTTTAGTCATTTCAACACATTGGTAAATAATTTTGCGGATTCTAAAATTTACAACTGCATGAGCTAACCCATAATTTTTGCCATTTTTAGTCATTTTGACTCACTGACAAATAAATCTTCATAGGCCAAAATTCACAATTTCATGAGCTATGACTAATGATATTTTTATCATTTTTTATCATTTTGACCCATTGATAAATAATTTTTGGGTGACCAAAATCTATGATTTCATGAGCTATAACCTATAATTTTTGGTCATTTTAGTGGATTAGACCCGTGGCAAATAATTTCTCAAAGGCTAAAATTCATGATTTCTAGAGATGCAACCCATGATTTTTGCCCATTTTAAGTCATTTGACACGTTGGCGGATAATTTCCTAGATGCCAAAATTAATGATTTAAAGAGGTATAACTCACAATTTTGGCTATTTTTGATCACCATACGGCAATTAATTTCACGAGACCAAAATTCATGATTTCATGAGCCATAACCTATGATTTTTGGCCATTTTAGTGGTTTCAACCGGTTGGCAAATAATTTCGGCCATAATTCATAATTTGAACTATGATGATACGAGCAAGGCTACTATAAACTTAAGTTGATAGAGAATAGTCATCCACTAACTTTTCTAACCATTGATATTGCCTTGGGATCAGGTGAAGATATAAAGCCCATCTTTGAGATTTGTGTACCTTTTGATTTCACCTATCCCGAAGCAACATCAATGGATATAAAAGTTGGTGGACACTATCTCCTATCAACTTAAGTTTATAGGATATGCTATAATTTTTGGCCATTTTAGGCATTTCAACCTATTGGTAAATAATTTAAGTAGAGGCCAAAATTCATGATTTCAAAAGCTATAACCCATAATTTTTAGCATTTCAAGTTGCTTTGGCTTATTAGAGAATAAATTTATATAGATCAAATTTCATAATTTCATAGCGATTGGCCATTTTATTTTAATGGTGTCCAAAATAATTCAATCCATGATTTTTGGCCATTTTTATCATTTTAACCCATTAGCAAATAATTTCATTGAGATCAAAATTACGACTTTATGAGGTATAACCCACAATTTTAGGCCATTTTATGATTTGACCCATTGGTAAATAATTTTTCATAGGTGGAAATTCACAATTCCATGAACTATAGCCCAGTTTTGGCTATTTTTAGACATTTTGACCGCGTTGGCAAATAATTTTGCGGAGGCTAATATTCAAGAATTAATGAGTTAAAACTCACAATTTGTTGCCATTTGTTTTAAGGGTTCGACATGTTGGTAAATAATTTCTGGAGGCAAAAATTCTCGATTTCAAGAGCCATATAACCAACAATTTTTAGTCATTTTTAGTTGTTTCGGTGATTTATAATAAATTTTATGGAGACCAAAATTCATCATTTCATGAGCTATAACCCACAAATTGTGGCCATTTTATTATTTTGACCCATAAGTAGCTAATTTTAAAGATTCTTAAATTCCGCGATTTCAAGGCGATAACCCTCAATTTTGGCCATTTTACTTTCTTGACACATTGGTAAATAACTTTGCATAGTCCAAAATTCATAAAATTCATGAGCTACAACACACAAACGTTTGCCATTTTTAGTCCCTTCAACCCATTGACAAATAATTTTGTGTAGGCCAAAACTCACAATTTCATGAGCTATAATAATTTTTGTTATTTTAGTTATTTAGACCCTTTAGTGATTTTGGAAAATTTTAATTATTTAGACCAACTGGTAAATAATTTCATGGAGTCCAAAATTCATTATTTCATGAGCTATAACCTAGGATTTTTGAAAATTTTTAATTGTTTCGACCAATTGGTAAATAATTTTGCGGAGTCTAAAATTCACGACTTCATAGGCTATAACTCACAATCTTTTGCCATTTAAATTATTTCAGGCCATTGGCAAATAATTTCTCAAATGCTAAAATTATCAATTTCAAGAGCTATAACCCATGATTTTGGCCATTTTTAGTGCATTAGACCGGTTGGCAAAAAATTTCCTGAAGGTAAAAATTCACAATTTCAGGAATTATAATCCATGATATTTTGCCATTTTAACTCATTTCGACCTACTGGTAAATAAATTCATGAATACCAGAATTCACAATTTAATGAGCTGTAAGCCATAGTTTTTGGCCATTTTTAGTCATTTCGACTCGTTAGCAAATAATTTTGCAGAGATCTAAATTCACGATTTCATGAGCTATCCAAGACTTTTAGCCATTTTTAACGGTTTCGACCCTTTGGCATTTGGAACCCAAAATTCATAATTTTATGAACTATAACCCATGATTTTTTGCCATTTTTAAACATTTCGACCAATTAAAAAATAGTTTTGCGGTGGTCAATGTTCAAGATTTCATGAGCAACAACCCACAGTTTTTGTCCATTTTAAGTCATTTTGAATTATTAGCAAATAATTTTGAGTAAACAATAATTCACGATTTCTTGAGCTATAACCCATGATTTTTTGCTATTTTTAGTCATTTCAACCCAGTGGTGAATAATTTCACGACGGCCAAAATTTACGATTTCAAGAGCTATAACCCATGATTTTTGGCTATTTTCAATTGTTTCAACCCATTTGCAAATAATTTCACAGAGACCAAAATTCACAATTTCATGAGCTATAACCTATGATTTTAGGCCGTTTTAGTGGTTTCGACCTTTAGTAAATAATTTCCCAAAGGCTAAAATTCACGATTTCATGACCTATAATCCATGATTTCTGACCATTCTACGAGGGTGTTTGGGAAGGCTTATTTTTTGAAGCTTATAAGTTATGCTAGCTTTTAGTGGCTTTTGGCTTTTATGATAAAAATATTGTAAAAATTATTTGGGTAGTATAGTAATTTGTTTGGTCAAACCTAGGTTATTTTGGTGAGCTTGTAAGTTAGTTTTTCAAAAGCTGAGATATACCAACTTTTTAAAATGTGACTTATAAGCTAACTTATTTTATATTTTACTAAACAGATAGAAATAAAAGAACTAGCTTAAAAGCTAGTTTGACCAAAAAATAAGCTGCCCCAAATACCCTCTAAGTCGTTTTGACTTATTGCCCAATAATTTTTGCGGAGCCAGAATTCACGATTTCATGAGCTATAACTCATGATTTTCGGCCATTTTTAGTTCTTTCGACCTGTTGGCAAATATTTTGCGGAAGCTAAAATTCATGATTTCATGAGCATAACTCATGATTTTTTGCTACTTTTAGTGGTTTCGACCTGTTAGCAAATAATTTCCTAGAAGCCAAAATTCACGATTTCGTGAGGTATATAACCTACAATTATGGCCATTTTCAGTCATTTCGACCCATTACTAAATAATTTTATGGAGGCTAAAATTTAATATTTCATGACTTAAAACCCATAATTTTTTACCAGTTTTAGTCATGTCGACCCACTAGCAAATAATTTCACGAAGGCCAAAATTCATAATTTCATGAGCTATAACCCATGATTTTTGGCCATTTTTAGTGGTTTCGACCTGTTGGCAAATAATTTTCAAGAGGCCAAAGTTTACGATTTCATGAACTATAACCCAAGATTTTTTGCCATTTTTACACATTTCGACCCATTGGCAAATAATTTTGTTGAGTCTAACATTTATGATTTCATGAGCTATAACAATAATTATTGGGCATTTTTAGTTATTTTGACTCATTGTTAAATAAATTTTCAGGAGCCAAAATTCTTGATTTCATGTGCTATAACACATAATTTTTACCATTCTTAGTGGTTTTGACCAGTTGGCAAATAATTTTCCGAAGGCCAAATTTCACGATTTTGTGAGTTATGTAGCCCACGATTCTTAGCCATTTTTAGTCATGTCAACCCACTAGTAAATAGGTTTGTGGAGGACAAAATTCAATATTTATTGAGCTATAATAAGTAATTTTGGCTATTTTGAGGCAATCGGTAAATAAATTTGTGATTGTGTGCTAAATGTGCTATTTAAATTTTTATACGCATACGTTTGGTAACCAACATGAATGAGTCATGATTACACACGCTTTTTGCCATTTTTATACATTGACAATGACAATTAATTCGGGCTAAAATTAACGATTTCAAGATCTATAACCAATGATTTTTGTGCCATTTTTGGTCATTTCAACCCATTGGCAAATAATTTTATGGAGGTCAAACTTCATTATATCTTGAGCTATAACTGAACATTTTTGGCCATTTTAAGTCATTTCGACCTACTGGAAAATAATTTTACTGATGCCAAAATTCACGATTTAAAGAGCTATAGCCCATGATTTTTGGCCATTATTAGTCATCTTGACCCCTTTGCAAACAATTTCAAGTGACAAAAGTTCATGATTATGATTTTTGGCCATTTTTAGACATTTTTACCAATCGACAGCTAATTTTGCGAAGGCCAAAATTCACAATTTCATGAGCTATAAGCCATGATTTTCCATTTTAAGTCATTTGGACTTATTGGCAAATAAATTTACAAAGACGAAAATTAAGGATATCATGAGCTGTAACCCATTTTTAGGCCATTTTTAGTTAAGTCCATATAGTGCCAAATAATTTTGTAGTGGCCAAAACTCAAGATTTCAAGAGCTATAATTCATGATTTTTGTCCATTTTTAGTCATTTCAACCTATTAGCAAGCAATTTCACATTGACTAAAATTCATGATTTCATGAACTATAACCCACGATTTTTGACAAGCTTTAGTCATTTTGATTTCATGAACTATAACCCACAACTTTAGACTATTTAACGTTATTTTGGCTTATTGGAAACTAATTTTACTAAGACCAAAATTCTCGAGATCATGAGCTATAACCCATGATTTTTGGTAATTTTTAGTCATTTTGACCTAGTCGCAAATAATTTTGCTAAAATTCACAATTTTAGAGCTATAACCCATGATTTTTGTCCATTTTAGTCATTTTAACGATTAGCAAATAATTTCAGAGACCAAAATTCATGATTTCAGGCTATGATTTTTTCGGCCATTTTTATGTTTCGACCGTTAGTAAATAATTTCCATAGGCCAAAATTCACGACTACATGAACTATAATTCATGATTTTTGGCCATTTTTAGATGTTTCGACCCATTAGCAAATAATTTTATGGAGGCCAATATTCATGATTTCATGAGCTATATAATTTACAATTTTTGCCTATTTTGGTGATTTTGACCTATTAGCAAATAATTTCGGAGGCCAAAATTCTCAATTAAATGAGCTATATAACCCATAGTTTTTAGCCATTGTTAGTTGTTTTGGCGATTAGTAAATAATTTTATGAAAACAAAATTTAATATTTCATGAGCTATAACCCACAAATTGTGCCAATTTTTAGTTATTTAGACCCATGAGTAGTTAATTTTGCAGATTTTACACTTTATTATTTCTTGAGCTATAATTCTCAATTTTTTTGCCATTTTTAGTTTTTTAGATAGCTTGGTAAATAACTTTGAAGGGTCCAAAATTCACGAAAATTCGTGAGCTACAACACACAAATTTTTTGCATTTTTAATCATTTCGATCGATTGACAAATAAATCTGCGCAAGCCAAAATTCATGATTTCATGGGCAATAACCAATGATTTCTTGCCATTTTCAGTCATTTCAACCCATTGACAAATAATTTTGTGGAAGCAAAAGTTCATGATTTCATTAGATAAAAACCAAAAATTTTGGCCATTTTTAGTTATTTTTGACCTATTAGTAAATAATTTGCGGAGTTCAAAATTCACGATTTCATGAGCTATAACTCATAATTTTTAGACATTTTTTATTATTTTAGCCCATTGGCAAATAATTTCTTGCAGGCCGAAATTGTTGATTTCAATAGTTATAACCCATGATTTTTGGTTATTTTTAGTGATAAGGCATGTTAGCAAATAATTTTACGGCCAAAACTCAAGATTTTAGGAGCTATAGCGTAGGCGATCAAAAAATTCTCTAGGCGGTCCTTAGTTGTTAAAGCTTGAAATGAGGCTTGCTCGAGAGTCTCTCGACCTCAATCTGAGGTTAGCGCGTGGCGGAGTCGCGATCTTAACGAGGTCCTACGAGAAATGAAATTCAACAATGATCGTAAGTTACGCCTCCAACGGTGATCGGCGAAGTTAGCATAGCGGTGGTGCAGAGGCTCACCTACAGGTGACTGGCGGCTTCGCCTTGGTGACCGAAGTTCACCCATTTAGCAGCTTCGACTCTCATGAGGGGTTAGCCCTCGTGACAGCTCCCAACAGAGGCTGCGCCCTTTTAATGAATCCCGATTCCCAAATGAGGTCCATCCTAGCGTGGAAGCTAGGCACCAGTTAAGCTATAGCGGCGAAGTTCTCCATTTAGTCGAGGTTAGCCTATAGCGGAGCTCTCAGTTAGTCGAGGTTACTTTATAGCGTAGCTCCCCATTTAAGCGAATTAGCCTATAGCGGCAAGTTCTCCATTTAGTGGGGTTGGCATAGCGGAAGCTCTCCATTTAGTCGAGGTTAGCTATAGCGTGACTCTCAGGTTAGTCGAGGTTACTTTATGCGTGCGAAGCTCCCATTTAGTCGGGTTAGCGGCGGTGAAGCTCTCCATTTAGTCGAGGTTAGCTTCGTGAAACCCTTTTTCGGTTGAGGTTGCATGGCGGCAAAGCCCTTCATCGGGCGAGGTTAGCGGCGGTGAAACTCTTCATTCAGCTGAGATTAAGCCACCCGTGAAGCTTGTCAAACAAAATGCATAAATGCATCCAGCAGGGTTAAGCGGCTTCGTTATCAAACCAGTTCACCCAGTAGCGAACCGTCATTCAATCAAAGTTGACCGGTCAATGAAGGCTTCGTCATCGCTAAGCTTCGAGGCTCGCCATAACGGCAAAGCCAAAGGCCACGAAGGCCACGGCATTCACGTGGGTATCGGTTATACCCGACCCACACAACTAATCCCGCGTTCCCGCGATTATAGCACACCGGTTGTGTGCTTAATTGATTATAAGTCTTGGACAACTATTGGAAAAGAGGCTTTTGGAGAATTGGGAGACTTAGACGCGGCGGAGAGAGTTGAAAACTTCATCATCAACCTCGGATCATCGGCAACCTTGTTATGCGTCAGCGGAAACAATCTCGGCGTGAGCATGAGGGAGCGACCTTAACTACGAATCCACACAACAAAGAAGTCAAATCAACCTTCTCTTCCTGCATGTCGAGAGTGTGATTGTAATCTTTTTAAAGTCAATCAAACAAAACTTTTCGACCCTACGAAGATGGCGACCCGATGGGAGCAACCGTTCATTAGATGAGCTGGTGGTGGCGTAATCGACAAGATTGCAGTTGGAACAGTTCAAACCTTGGTCATTGAATTCGTCGGGGTAAGTGCAGGAGTTCCTCTCCTGCGGGGCATCTAGCCCGGTGAAGACACGCAAGTGTCGTCGAGTCGTATGAGACTTCGGCCCGTGGCCTGGCTGAATCCTCTCGGCGAACCTCGACAATCGGCCTTTGTCTCCCGAGACAAGGCTCAAAAGCTTGAGGCTAGAAATGGGTTGTCAAGCAACCCAAGTCAACTTCCGGATGTTGTTAGCCAAGTTTAAACTACGAGCCTGCTCTTGCTGATAAGGCAGGACCTTCTAGCGGTCCACTTCGAGGCGTGCGGACAGCGTCGGCTTGAGAACAAGCTTCGTAGGCGTGCTTAGAGCTTTGGTCTCGTTGGGCCGAGATTCCACTATCGTCCAAGAAGGACAACGAACCTCATCATCATCAAGGGGTTCATTCAAAACAAGGCGAGTGTGGCCCGGTTAGAACCTGGTCCACAAGGCAGATGTAAGTGATGCGAACCTGGTCCGCGAGGCGAAAGTCGCCAGCTGAGCCTCGTCGAGTGGCGAACGCCCAGTGGGGTCCCCTCAAAAAGGATGAGCCTGCGTCAAGTGGCGAACCTGCGCTTTAGCGTGAGGTCCCCTTGAAGGATGAGCCTGGAGGCCGGTCGCCGAAACATGAGGTCCCCTCTAAAGGGATGAACCTCGTCAAGTAGCAAACTTGACCACGAGGTCTCCTCTAAGCGGGGCCGAACCTCGGCGAGGCGTGAACCTCGCCGCCCAAAAGCGGCAACCTCGCGGGTTAGCGGACTTCGATTCAGAGCCTCTCTCATATGAGGCTCGTTTTTGAGAATCAGCGGGGGTACACCGCCGATCTTAAGTGATTATCTCACTGCATGGCGTAATGCTAGTCAAATCGATCTCATTGCTGCGTGAGAAGCTTATTTACGCGTCTTCAATGTTCATCGACACATTGCCCGGTATTTGGCGATTATCGACTTCGTCAACTAGGCGGCGGTTCGCCATAAAAACAAGCCGCCGGTGGTCATTCTCTGGTGACTATCAACATGGTTGGGAGAAGCGGAGCGGACTGGCGGGTAGTCGAATCGTCGACCACGAATATTCCCAGGGGTTCTGGCGTAATCAATCGAGCGCCTATCCGGTACCGTCTTCGTTCGGGCGACAATTCCATTCGATTATAGACAATTGGTGGGGTACTTCGAAGAACATGAGAACTCGGCATTGCTCGTCTCGACCTTGAACGCGATTTGATGATCAGGCCGTGTCCTCATGGCGAGCGAGAGGAAGAGATGACATGAAGAATTGAAGAGCAACAAGCTACTATTCTTGCGCAACAAGAATCTATCGGCGTTTAGAAATGATGATGGAAAACTTGTGGGCAAAAAGAAGATGGGCGAAGGAGGATCAAATCGAAGCAAGAAGGCTACGGCGGGGATCATGATGTCCACTCAATGTCATCGGAAGCGGAGTCGAATCCGGCGTACAAAAAACAGATCATGTGTTCGCGGGATTTCCAAAATTTGGATCTCACGAAACTCCAAGAGGCGATCTAGAGGCTGGGGTGGCGAGGCCATATCCTATAGAATGGGATGATGTCCCATCCTCGAAATTCAAGCCACTTAACAGATGCGATTCGGCGGGAAAAAGTTCTCCGTCACAACATCTACTAAAGCGCAAGCCAGGGCATATAGCGGGTAATGATCTATCATGACCGATTATTCATGCACTCTTAAAGGAATTAGCGCCAGGTGGTTTCGAAGGTTAGAACAGTTCTATCAACTCTTGGAAAGATCTGCAAAAGCTCTTTATGGCGATTTTCGATGATGACGAGGTGTCTATGGCCACTTGTTGGCGAAAAGCAAAAGGCAGTCTGTCGGCACTTCGTCAAGAGATTCCGAAACCAATCTTTACACTCCCAGGACCAAGTCTCGGAAAAGACGTTCATCGCGATGTGCCGAGCCAACCTCTTGATCGACATACTTTCGAAGATGGGTGCAGTTGAAGCACACTCTTGGAAAGAATTGGTGAGGCAAAGAATAAATTGAAAACATGCTTAAGAGGATTGGTGAAGAACCTCGGGATTATCGTTCTAAAAAGGGGGGTAATCAAAGCAATTTTACACCTCAAAAACAATCAAAGGGGAAGGAGACTCTAGCTGTGGAGACTCAACCTACTGCAAAACCTTTTAAGCAGAAACCAAATACCTCCGATAACCGTCCTATGAAGAAGTATGATTTCAAGGATGATCAGGTTGTCCCTATCTTCAAGACTTTACTCAAGATGAATAAGATCCGCTTAGAATAAAAGCGGAGGAAGCTTCAAAGCGGATGATCAAAATCTGCATGTACCGTGAATGGTACACCATCAAACAGTCGTGCTACATCTTGAAAGACAAGATCAAGTCTTGTTAGAAGCGGGTGTTATGACTTTCTTGAGGGATCGAGAAAGAGTGTACGCAAACATGGTGGCTCTCGGTTTGGCGATTTTGCGAATTTCAAGTGCGAGGATGGTGTAAAGCCGATCCCTCAGCGAAGCGAGTTGTGAACTTTGACCTCCAGCGTCGGGGAAGCACAAGGTATGGTCCCTTACACCGCCGAAGGTGAAATCATGTGGGTTCACCACGACTTGTTATCAGATGAACAATGGACTTCTTCAAAGTCAAAGGAAGACTTATGCATACGCCTCTGTTGCTTGGGAAAAGAGCAAGTCAATGACTCCAGAGCAACAAATCGCCGGCGCTAACTTTGTTCGGCGTTGGCCACCCGTGAAAAAGTTCTCAAAAAGTATCGAGGCAACACCCAGATGTACCGCTGTCGGTGAGCCCAAATAAGGAGATCGCTACAACAAAGCTTAGGAAGGACCGCGCTGAAGCGAAGGCTCCTTTCGGTTTGGCGTTTTAACAACTCTCCAACATCGTGAGGATCACTTTATTGAGCTCTTGCGTCTCTCAATCTACGGAAGCTCTGCGGCGTTGGCGGATAGCGGCGTTCCTCACTTATTTCCGGCTTCGGCGAAGTGTGTACCCAATGTCATCGGGTCTTCAAAGGCCGATACCTTGCATTACTTTTTCATCGGGAGGACATGCAAGTGAAGAACAAAACATGATAGGCCTTTATACTTCAGGTTACATTGGCTCATCAGAATCAGCAGAGCTCAAGTTGACGGGGATGCATTGAGCATCATCCGAGAATCATACAACATCTTGGGATCGGCATTTGCATCGGTTAGCGACAACGGGACTACCATCGGTTTCAATGCTACCAATTCGTCCCTTGGGCAAGATCAAACTCAAATGCCAAATAGGAGACTTGAAGAGGGCGTTACCTTTCGTCATTGATCTGAATACATCTTATAATCTGTTTGTTGGGTGCCCTTGGATCCATGAAAATCGATTGTCCCTTCCACGTTACATCAATGCATGAAGTATGTAGATGAACAAGGGGTAGTTAAAACATTGGTCGGCGGAAAGGCAACCATTCAAAGGTGTGGAGAATTATTTTCTTGATTCAGTCCACTACCTTGAGGAAGGCAAACCGATGAACCTTGGTCGAGGACTATGGCGGAAATGAAAGTGACATAGAGTCGAACAAGAGTTGTTTTCAATGATGTAAAACCCTTTGTAATCGATCTGAATGATCTGATGACATAGTCATTTTAATAGTTATGATTTAACTTCGTGTCGGGTGTTAAAGTCATCTTTTAACGTCGAGAATTCTTCCACGGTTGTATCTTTGAACAGGCATTACATGCCCATTCGGTCGTTTCAAGCGACCCAAAACACTCAACTCTTATGGCGGTTTTGTGATCTGAGTGCGGAATGATGATCGAGAAAAGACATTATCTTTGGGCAAGTTAACAAACCATTGCAAGGCGAGGTGGAACAACCCCAAGCAAAGGAAAAGAACCAATTTTCATATTTCTGGCCCGGTAACATTTGATGAAGAAAATGGGGTATGATTTCCTTCACAAGAGAGGACTAAACTACGGAAAAGGTATCAAAACACCGATCCGATGCTTGTAATGGGAAGGCGACTGATGATTACTATCATAAAACTTCGTAAGGGTTGGGATATGAGTCGTAGCGTAATGTATATTTGAGGGTGAGTCGGATCACTCATCTTCTGAACAACTTCACGGGATTAGGACGTCGGTATAGGACATGAATTTAAGTCCTTGATGGCCATATGACCTCGGTGATCAATAGAGATTCAGAAGATGATCTCTTACGCTATTGGAGGATCAATGAGTCGTGACTTGGAATGCAATGGGAACATCGTTTTGAACAACGAGACCACATAGATGACAAAGTAGTCAGTAAATATGGGGGCGAAAATAATCCAAAACCATATTTATAAGTGATAGTTTGTGGCTCGAAAAAAGAAAGTCTTATTGCTTTGAGTGCGAGAATACATCGATGTCTACATGGAATTACGAAGATATGCACTTAGACCCTCAAGTGGCTATGCAGCCTTAATATCAAACCGGTGCTAAGCACGTTAAGCAACAACAACGGCGATGTTCGGTTATGAAGGCCATCGAGAGAAATCGAGAAGGCGATCAAAGCGGGGTTCATCGGGGAGAGACATCGGCGGGTAGCAAATATAGTACCGTGGTAAAGAAAAATGGGCGATCCGGCCGTGTGTTGATTAGAGACTTAAATGCGGCATGTCAGAAAGGCGATTTCCTCACCAATTACGGACATTATCGCCGACAACACATGTGGGTTGAAAGGATGTCTTTATATGGATGGATTTTGAGGGTACAATCAAATCAAAATGCGGCGATGATGAGAAGCATCTTGCCTTCGAACACCCGAGGGGATATCTTGTTACGATCATGCCCTTTGGCTTGAAGCGGGGGGCTACATACCGGTGCCATGTGACCACCATTTTAGAAACATTTGCGCAGATGGAATGCTCGTGGATGATTTAGTAGTCAAGAGTCGTCGCAAAAGTGATCACTTGCATGACTTAGAGACAACATTTGTGATAATCGGGCACATCGGTGAAGATGAACCAACTAAGTCTTTTATGGGGATGTCTAGTGGCAAATTTCTAGGGTTAGGTGGTCCGGCCGGATGGTATCGCCTCGACGGGACAAGGTCAAAGCTATCGGGAACTTCCACCTCCTAGAAGCCTTAGAGAGCCGTGGTCTCGAGGCGTTTGGCTTACATTCGCGAGATTCATTTCCAATTTATGGAAATGTCAACCTTTCTCGAAGCTCATGAAGAAAGGTGTATCGTTCGTTTGGGATGAAAAGCTGAGAAAGGCATTGAAGATTAAGCGTATCTTTCTAATCCTGTGTTGCACCTAATCGGAAAGCCTTTCTGATTTACATCCAGCCTTCTGAGTATCGTTAGCGAGTCTTTAACCGGGGCGATGACAATGGCCAGAGCGGTCTATTACCTGGTGGGGCGGCATCGGGGCCGAATATCGATATCCTCCCATTGAAGGAATGTTTGGCTTTGGTCTTCGCCATCAAAATGCGGCATTATCTAGTGGGGCCGACTATACCGTCATCTCTAGAATCGACCCCATCTGGTGTTTATGACCCGCTGTACGTTGAATGGTAGAATGGCTAGATGGGCATTGTTATTATCTGATGCGACATTCACTTCAAACCTCGGAAGGCGATGAAGGTCAAAGCGTGATCTTATGGCTAGCCATCCATTGAAAGGAAAGTCGAATTATCAAGACATGCACGATGAACCTTATGAAGCTAATCGGCCTCTAAAGAGCAGGTATGGCAATTGTTCTTTGATGGAGGCGAGAAGCGACCCACAGCTGACCCGTTGTAGCGAGTGGGGTAGTATTGATATCTCCACAAAACCACGTGATACACAGGTACGTATGGATATCGAGAACCATGCACTAATAATGTAGCAGTATAATCGTTATTGATTGGTCTCGACATAGCCATTTGGTGAAACACCTTGAAGCATTTGGGGATTCTGACTAATTGTAAAACAACTAAGAGGAATCGAAAGTCGAACACGAGGACCTTATCCTCATCATCGTGGCCGTGACTTTAGGCGACTCGTTTGGAAGCTTTACATTGATCATGTACCCGTTCGCGAAACACTTATCGCGATGCGTTGGCGTCTCTTGCCTTCGCTTTAGCTGCACGAAATACCACTCGGTTATGTAAGTGTCTAGTCGGCTATTTGGCCAAAATATGCATTCTGATCCAGCGATCGAAGGCGAACCTAAGTCACTTGAAGCGAGGCTGGCGGTTCGATCATCGACTATGTCTTGCATGGGATATTGCGAAGGCGTAAAAGAAAAGAGTCAATTCGTCGGCGAGCATCAAGATTTTACTATGATTCCCAATTACGGACTTTATATAGAAGGTCATATGATGGATTCTTTGCCGATGTTTGTCAACTAAGGAGCGGGCGAGGTCTTGAAAGCTCATGGCGGTGTTTGTGGAGCACACCGGCACGGACCCAAGTTATGGGACCGATTAAGCTTAGGTATTATTGGCCAACAATGGTGAAAGAGCGGTGGCTTCGCTTCGCGGTGCCATGCATGCGAGATACATGATAATTACCTTCACGGCGGAACGCACCCTGCGTCTGGCCGTTTGAAACATGGGGAATGGACATTGTTGGTTTTCTCGCCTTCTTCAAAGGACATCGCTTCATATTGGCGATAAGCGATTATTTCTCAAAGTGGGCGAAGCCATCCCATTGAGATTGGTCAAGACAAGTGATGTGATTAAATTTGTTAAACATCATGTCATATACGATATGGTGTGCCCGAGCGGTGTCGACAATGGTCCACAATTTGTCGATCATGCTTTCAGGATTGCGATAAATTCGAATCGAGATTTAGCATCAACAACTTACTATCTGCTGCGAGCGGACAAGGCTGAAGCTTTTAATAAGGCGATCATCAAGATCCTTACTAAGATGGTCTCTTCAAATAAAAGGATTGGGATGACAAGTTGGGACAAGTTTGTGGGCTTACCGCTGCTTGGTTCGCACACAGCAGTACCGCCCATATTCTTTAGTTTATGGTTTAGCGGCTATTTCTGAAATGGAGATTCAAATTCGTAATTCTGAATAGCATTAACCGGGAATGGCGTCATCGTGGCCTTGAGGAACTTGAAATCTTTGGATGGCGACTCTGGGCTCAACAACATATCGAGTTCTACCAAGTCGGTTCTAAAGCATTTGACAAAGAAAGTTAAGTGTCGCATTTTCAAGGAAGGCGACCTCGTTCTGTTGTCAGAAGCGCCCATGATCCTCAATTCTAAGAAGAAGGGAAATTCGAACCAAAATGGGAAGGACCATTAAGTAGTGGAGTGTTTACTTTCGAATGGAAGCGTGCCTAACCAATCAAGAAGGCGACAAAATCATGATGCTATCAGCGGTAAATTTTAAGAAATATTACCTAATTAATTATCTTATTACCTCTAGGTATTGGATTACCAGTGATATGATATACTTTATATTACTTAATATTAGCGGTTTCTTACAAATGGCGATTATTGTCCAATATTAATACCAAGTGTGTATGATATTCTTACAATGTCACCATTTCCCATAAGTGATGTTCATTATCTCTATATTGGCCTGAAGTGATGTGATGTTCTAATTTTACCCTATCGGTTCTCTCATCGAATAGCGGTCTACCGTGCGATGTGCCTCTATTTCAACCATAGTCGTTATACTCTATGTCATTTGAGCGACTTGACTTCTCCTACATGGTCATTTCTCTAAATGGCTTTGTTCATAATCGCGTTGTTATACTTTCATGTCGAACAACTTGATTGCTTTACGATCCGCGATCGTTATACTTTTATGTCAGCGAGCGATTTGATCACCCACATATTTTAGCCGAGGGTAGTTCACGGGCGAGTTGCCCTATCTTTTAATCCAGCGCCTTGAGCGGCTAAGGATAGAGGGAGATTTTAGCATTAAGCCTAAAAGAAACTCCTCGAAAACTCACCATCTTGAGGGAAAAGTATGGCTAGTCTAACTCACGGCGGTTGGTAAAGACATACGTCAGTTGATAGGCTGGGGGTTTGCTAAAAATTCCAAATTGCGATATAAATGACCTGAGAACATTAGTTAAACACAAAGTCAAAATTTTGTTCATAGCAAAATCAAAGGTACATGAGTTACAAGTTCTCAAGGGTTTGGCGGATCTCGGTAGCAATCTTGACCATAGTTTCCTTGTGGCGACCTTGACCCCTCCCTCAGGTAAGCGCTTATAAAGATCGTCGTCGAGAAATGCGGGCATTTGGCTCCTGAAGCGGCTTAACCCTTCGGTCATCATTCGACGCAGCTGCGGCCTCGTGCTCCGTGCATTGAGCTATCAGTCGATGTTTACCGTGGCCGTGGCCCACTCTGCCTCGGCCAATTTTGCTGAATACGAGTCGCGGCCTATCAACCGAGGTTGTTGGTTCGCTCGGCGCCGACAACCCTTTTCTTTTCATCATAAAGAGGCGGCCTTTTCAAAGGCGGCGATAGTGCATCTTCTCGGTATTTGGCGTTGGAGCTCAAATTGGGTATCATCTCTTATTCTCCTAAGGCTGCATATACGGTCCTCAATCATGGAGCGAAGGGTAGTCCGCATTGTCTGCCATTTGTTGAAAAGGGTCTATGCGTACGGATAAGTTCGGTAAAGCGGCGTAGGCATAGCGTTATCGAGCTTTGCATCACATCAGGAGAGGTTCCAATCTGACCGATCGACAAAATCCCCACCGCAGCTCTAACTTGCTTGGCGGAGATTCTTTTAGGATGGTGAGGAAATTATGGCGAATCATAGATACCGTATTTTTCGACAAATCAAAGAAGATTACCAGTGAAGGATTTGAGCCAACCGGACAAGCGAGGCGGGATTGGCGGGACTTCAATTGAAGGGGTGGTGGCGGTCAAAGCGGTGGAGTCTCGAACTGCTTGGCGGATTCTTGTATCATCATCTTGGGTCACAGTTACGACTTCGAAACAACGGCAACGGCTCTTGAATCATCAGGGCATACTCTTAGCGGCATCGGGAGAGCCGGTAATGGGGCTCAAGCGGTGGCAGCTTCAATCAAGGCTTCTCACGGCTTGACTACAGCTTGTCAGGAGGCCACGGTCTTTTAGATCCTTGAGTTGTTGGCACAAAGCTTGGCTTCCTCCAGGGCTCGAAGTGGGGGTGGCTTCTTGGGGCACAGCTCAACAGGCTGGCTAAGTAGAGCTTTCAAGGGATCTTGGAATATGTTAGATGGTTCTCCAAAGGCGAAATCTCTAGTGCCTACGACGATGGAGTTCGGGAGTTTCTTCAAAACCAATGAGAAGAAGGGATGTTGCTACTGCCTCATCTAGAGCCTCATCTATATCGCTGGGTCTCATGTGGGCGGGTTGGCGTGATGGTTCACGGGTCCCATGAGAGTGGATTGGCGTGAGGCCCACACCAACAGGGTTTAGCAGTTCCGCATCCGTTTGACATGCAAATACTCCTTTAGTCGAATCACGGCTCCTCGTTGAAGTCGGCGCTTCCACTATAGCGGCCCGAATCAATCGTAGCGGAAGAGTTGATGTTGAAGCACGGAATTTGGCGTTTGCCATGCAATGCCACTTGCACTCTGAGCGTCGTCGGGGATTGAGGGTCGTTGGAAGAAGCGAGCACGTCTTTGCGGCAGGTCCGATGCTAAGCCACGGCTCCCGCGATTAAGCGCCAGCCCGTCGGATTGAAGTGAGGTGGGATTAAGAGATCATACGATCATACCGTGAACCGCGGCAAAAGGTAGATAAGGCTCCACTACGCATATAGGACGGCGGCATATAAAATACCCGTGGGATGCTCATGAGCCAAGAAGCAGCCAGCGACAAAGTGGTATAACCACGAGCATTGGGTTCATCCACTAAACTTGTCCATAGCGACCCGAGGAAAATGAGGCACTTAGGTTAAAATAACTCTTATAGTCGGGCCTTACTGAAGCCGAATAATGTTTGGTCAATCGGCGTTCTCTAGCCTGCGGATGAAAGGAAGTAATTTGTCCTCTATATGAAGGTGTACCCATGAGTAGGGCAATGCATGGCGAACAGCGCCATAAGATAGGGTATGGTAATTCCACCCTCGGGTTCTCAACACCGGCGAAGGCATAGCAAAGGCGCCACAATCCGCCAATGAATCACGGGCAATCATGGCGGGGAAGAAGTGCATATTGGCCCCATGTGCTAAGCGGGCGGGGAAAATCACCTCGGATGCCCGATGGGTCAAAGGCTGCTTGGCGTGACGATGATGTGTTTGAGCCACAACATGAGTAGCCTGCTATACGACGCCGAAGAATCGGCTCCCCGCTCAGTAAAGATAAGTGTCAAATGTCGTCCCTTCCAGGAAGCCATGCTCGTACATGTAGTCACAAGAAAGCGGAAGGTTGTTGAGCACAGCGTGACAAAGTACCAGCCTCAAGAGGACGGGGGTACCACAACTTCCCTTATCATCTAACCCTTCAAAGGTAGCGGGCCCAAGTGTTGTGACTAAGAGCTTCTCTCCTTCTTATCAGTGCGTCAGGTGCATACGAGTAAATATGGTAGTGGCACATCACTTCCCGATAAGTCTCCACTACTTGGGGTGATCTTTCTCCAAATCTTCGACTCTTTCCTGGAATGTACTCCTCGATACGGATACCTTCCATGGGTAATCAATCTCGGCCATCTCATGCAAAGCAATCCCAATTCACCATCTGGAGTGAAGAAGGTATGAGTATCGAGGATTATACAATTCCAAAATTCAAAATTGTTGAGGTGTTCCTCAAGCCCGATTGAGTTGCTACGATAGGAGCCTAAGGCCAAACCTCTCCAATTAGTCACGATACTCTTCTAGAATGTATTCGGTGATCGGAGGCCACCATTGCGAAAAGAACCCCATGAGACCAGCCGAGTCAGGAAATCCTTGGCGAGAATTGCCCCTCCGCCTTATGGAAAGCCTGACGAAAAGTGTTGGCGACAATTCACCACGAGGAAGCTCCCTTTGGAAAAGTCGGGTTGTAGACCGATTACATGATGACCATGGCGGTCCACACATGCCCGTCTCGGGAAAAGCGACCACATTACTCCGTCTTGAGTGGGAGTTAGATCTAATTCATCTTCCTAGAAGTAAAGCGGCTCTTAGCGAAGTGAGTGAGCGATCCTTCCATGCGGGCAAGAACATGTAGCGTGAGTTCACCAAAGCACGCCGATATAAATCAACAGGATGCGGATCTTGTTATCATCTCCAAGCGGGAAAGGCGGGCTTTGCGATTTGGTCAGGTTAACGAGACTCGAGAGGGCATCCGTAATCAACGCTGAAGGTGGAGGTTGAAGGCTCGAAAAGTCTCAACTCCTCTTCGGTTCTATCCACAAATCGAGACGTTCATGAGAGGAGAAAATGTCGAGGTTACGCCTCTTGAGCACCATTTGCTCGAGCACCCGTTGAGGATGGGGGTAGAGGATGCTCAACTACACAAGAAAGTTAGTCTCGGAGGGTTAAATCGCCACTAAAGCGAAGTGTCGATGACAAGCCTCGTCAAGGATGAACCGTCATCAATGGGCGAACCTCGTCCAACGGGCGAACCGCCATCAATGGCGAACCTCGTCAAACAAGCGAACCGTCATCAATGGGCGAGCCTCGTCAAGCAGGCGAACCGTCGATAGCGGCGACCTGCCAAAAGGCAGTTTCATCTACAATAAATGAGCCGCCGGACAAGACCCATCTTTCAAGAAGGCGAGCCTCGTCTAAAGAGTCAAACCATGGCAGGCGAGTTTCAAAGCAGAGACCTAGCGGGATCAGGAAGATCAGAACCTCGGCGAGGTTTATCGATCAAATGAGGCAAGCCTCGTCAAAACCATTTGGCCTTGATTAGAAAGTCGCAATCCTTGAGATCGATCTGCGTCTCGAGTGAAGATCATGTCATAAAATCAACGTTCGGCTGATTTTAAAAGTCATGTCATGGCGAGCAATGCTTTTAAGTCTTTACAGCGGGCTGGCGGTGGGGAGAGCGAGAAGTCAGCCGGGCCTTTTACCTTGCGGTAGCGGTTTTGGGGCCATTGCTTCAAGTGTTGAAGGAATCGGTGATTTAGATATCGTTGGCTTGAAGAAGATGGCGATGAGGCTACTCTCTGTGGCCTTTATTTGTCATATATAGGGTCTCGAGCGGCTGACGGCGAGAATATCGGCCTAGATCTCACGTGATCCTCAATGCGGGATCTACGGTGAAGATCTTTGGATGTGAAAAGTCACTTTCGAAAGGTGTCAAATCCCCAATTACGCCCGCGATGAAGCTGTTAAAGAAATCGAAATAAAGCGTAAGGGTCGGTGAGTCGCGAGGTTAAATGTAGCCTTGCCCTCATATTTGAACTCTGACGAAGTTGGCATCGAGCTTCAGCCAGATAATTGTTAGAAAAATTCAAAGTATTCCGGACCCACACAACTGATTCAAGCACGAAAACTTTGAAGGGGTCTTGTAGGCGATCAAAAATTCTCTGGCGAGGGTCCTACGCACTTAGTTGTTAAAGCTTGAAATGAGGCTTGCTCAAGAAGCAGTCGACCTCAATCGAGGTTCGCCGCGTGAAGTGCGATCTTAACCTGAGTGAGCCCGAGAAAATGAAATTCAACAATGATCGGCGAAGTTAAGCCTCCAACGGTGATCGGCGAAGTTAAGCCTATAGCGTGAAGCTCCCCATTTAGTCGAGGTTAGCCTATAGCGTGAAGCTCCCCATTTAGTCGAGGTTAGCCTATAGCGTGAAGCTCCCCATTTAGTCGAGGTTAGCCTATAGCGTGAAGCTCCCCATTTAGTCGAGGTTAGCCTACGGCGTGGCTCACCATCCAACGAGAGCTGTGCTGCAATGAATCCCAATTCCCAAATGAGGTCCATCCACAGCGTGAAGCTAAACGCAAAGCGAAGTTACCTATACGGCGAAGTTCTCCATTTAGTCGAGGTTAGCCTATAGCGTGAAGCTCTCCATTTAGTCGAGGTTAGCCTATAGCGTGAAGCTCCCCATTTAGTCGAGGTTAGCCTATAGCGTGAAGCTCCCCATTTAGTCGAGGTTAGCCTATAGCGTGAAGCTCCCCATTTAGTCGAGGTTAGCCTATAGCGTGAAGCTCCCCATTTAGTCGAGGTTAGCCTATAGCGTGAAGCTCCCCATTTAGTCGAGGTTAGCCTATAGCGTGAAGCTCCCCATTTAGTCGAGGTTAGCCTATAGCGTGAAGCTCCCCATTTAGTCGAGGTTAGCCTATAGCGTGAAGCTCCCC
This sequence comes from Asparagus setaceus, assembly GCA_012295165.1. Lineage (NCBI taxonomy): Eukaryota > Viridiplantae > Streptophyta > Magnoliopsida > Asparagales > Asparagaceae > Asparagus > Asparagus setaceus. The sequence continues at coordinate 36,629,832 of CM022702.1, forward strand.
ATTTAGTCGAGGTTAGCCAGCGGTGAAACTCTTCATTGGTAGAATTCGCCACCCGGCTTGTCAAACCAAAATGCATAAATGCATCCAGCAGAGTTAAGCGCGTGGCTTCGTTATCAAACCAAGTTCACCCAGTAGCGAACCGTCATTCAATCAAAGTTGACCCGATCAATGAAGAAGCGGCTTCGTCATCTAACGGCTTCGAGGCTCGCCATAGCGGCAAAGCCAAAGGCCACGAAGACGCGGCGGACTCGTGGGTCGGTTACCGCGACCCGCGACGAAAAACGTATCCACGTTCCGCGATTATAGCACACGGTTGTGTGCTTGGTATATAAATAGTCTTGGACAACTATTGGAAAAGAGGCTTTTGGAAGTGGAGACTTAGACACTTTCGCCGGAGAGAGTTGAAAACTTCATCATCAACCTCGGATCATCGGCAACCTTGTTACGATCGTCAGTGGGAAGCAATCTCGGCGTGAGCATCGAGCGGCCGCCTTACCAAGAATCCACACAACAAAGAAGTCAAATCAACCTTCTCTTCCCTCATGTCGAGAGAGTGTGATTGTAATCTTTTTTAAAGTCAATCAAACAAAACTTTTCGACCCTACAATAACCAATGATTTTTAGCATTTTAAGTCATTTTGACCTCTGAGTAAATAATTTGAATACTAAAATTCATGATTTAAAGAGCTATAACCCATGATTTTTGCCCATTTTTGTTTTGACCTTCAAAATTAATTTTGTAGAGACTAAAATTCATGATTTCATGAGCTATAACCCATGATTTTTAGCCATTTTCGTGGTTTCAAATAGTTGGCAAATAATTTCCTGAAGCCAAAGTTCACGATTTTATGAACTATAGCCCATGATTTTTGGCCATTTTAGACATTTGACCAATTGGGAAATAATATCGCGGAGGCCAAAATTCACGATTTCATGAGCTATAACCCATGATTTTTAGCCATTTTAGATGCTTCAACCTATTAGCAAATAATTTAGTATAGACCAAAATTCCGATTTAATGAGCTACAACCCATGATATTTGGCAATTTTTAGCGTTTCAAGTAAATCATAAATAATTATGTGGTAGTTTTATCATTTAAACCCATTAGCAAATAATTTCATGGTGGCCAAAATTCACGATTTCATGAGCTATAACCCATGATTTTTGGCCATTTTATGGTTTTGATCGGTTGGTAAATAATTTCCCGAGTCCAAAATTCATGATTTCATGAATTGCAACCCATAATGTTTCGCCATTTTAGATGCTTCAACCTATTAGCAAATAATTTTGTGGAGGTCAATAATCACAATTTCATGAGCTATATATTTCAAACTTTTTTGCCATTTTTAGTGGTTTTGGCCTGTTGGCAAATAATTTTCAGAGGCCAAAATTCTCGATTTCGTGAGCCATATAACCCTTCATTTTTGGCCATTTTTAGTTGTTTTGACCGATTAGTGAATAGTTTTGTAGAGACCAAAATTTAATATTTCATGAGCTATAACCAACAAATTGTGGCCATTTTTAATTATTTTGGCAAATAATTTCTCAGAGGCGGAAATTGATGATTTAAAGAGCTCTAACCCATGATTTTGGCCATTTTTTACGAATTAAACTAGCTAGCAAATAATTTCCTAGAAGCCAAAACTTCGAGGTTCATGACCTATGCGATTGTTTTGCCATTTTATAGTTTTGACCCGTTAGTAAATTAATTTCTGGTGGCCATAATTTACGATTTCATGAACTATAATCCATGATTTTGGCCATTTTAGATGTTTAGACCAGTTGGCAAATAATTTTGTGGAGGTCAAAATTCACGATTTCATGAGCTATTTAACTCATAATTGTTTGCCATTTTTAGTAGTTTTGACCTGTTGGCAAATAATTTTTGCAGGCCAAAATTCTCAATTTAATGAGCCATATAACCCATGGATTTTGGCCATTGTTTGTTGTTTCGACCAATTAGTAAACAATTTTGTGAAAGTAAAAATTCATTATTTCATGAGCTATAACCCACAAATTTTGCCAGTTTTTAATCATTTCGGCCCATGAGTGATTAATTTTTTGGATTCTAAAATTTATTATTTCATGAGCTAACCCTCAATTTTTTGCCATTTTTAGTTTTTTTGACCCCTTGGTAAATAACTTTTAAGAGTCCAAAATTCACAAAAATTCTTGAGCTACATCACACAAATTTTTACTATTTTTAGTCATTTTGACCCATTGGCAAGTAATTCTATGCACGTCAAAATTCACGATTTCATGAGCTATAACTAATAATTTTTTACCCTTTTTAGGACTTTCGACACATTGATGAATAATTTTGTGGAAGCCAAAATTCATGATTTCATTTGCTCTCATCCATAATATTTGGCCCTTTTTAGTTATTTTGTCCTATGTAAATAATTTCGCGGTGTCCAAACTTCACGATTTCATGGGCTATAATTCACAAATTTTAGCCATTTTTTATTATTTTAACTAATTGGCAAATAATTTCATGGTGGCCAAAATTGATGATTTCAAGAGCTATAACCCATGATTTTCGGCCACTTTTAGCTATTAAACCTATTGGCAAACAAGTTCCCAGAGGTCAAAACTCATGATTTTAGGAGCTATAACCAATAATTGTTTACCATTTTAAGTCATTTTGACCGACTGGTAAATAATTTTACGAATACCAAAATTCATGATTTAAAGAGCTATAACCCACAATTTTTGCCCTTTTTTAATTATTTCGACCCTTTGGCAAATAATTTTGCAGAGACCAAAATTCACGATTTCATGAGCTACAACCCACGATTTTTGGCCATTTTTAGACATTTCGACCCATTGGGAAATAATATAGCGCCGGCCAAAATTCATGGTTTGATGAGCTATAACCTATGATTTTTGATCATTTCAAGATGTTTCGGCTTATTAACAAATAATTTAGCGGAGGCAAAAATTCACGATTTCGTTAGCTACAACCCATGATATTTGGCCACTTTGAGTCGTTTCAACCTAGTCGTAAATAATTTTATGGTGGCCAATATTTATTATTTTAGAGCTATAACCCACAGGTTTTGACCATTTTCAGTCATTTTAACCATTAGCAAATAATTTCATTTAGACCAACATTCACGATTTCATTAGTTATAACCCACAAATTTTGGCCATTTTAATGGTTTCGACCCATTTGTAAATAATGTCCTATTGGCCAAAATTCACAATTTCATGAACTATAATCCATATTTTTTGGCAATTTTTAGACGTCGTTGGCAGATAATTTTATGGAGGCTAATATTCGCAATTTCATGAGCTATATAACTCACAATTTTTTGCCATTTTTAGTGGTTCTGATATGTTGGCAAATAATTTCCGAAGGCCAGTATTCTCGATTTAATGAGCCATATAACCCATGATTTTTAACCATTGTTACTTGTTTCGACCAATTGGTAAATAATTTTGTGAAGACAAAAATTCAATATTTTATATGCAATAACCATAAAAATTATGCTAATTTTTAGTCATTTCGACCCATGAGTTTTTACTTTTGCTAATTTTAAAATTTATTATTTCACGAGTTACAACCCTCAATTTTTTTGCCATTTTTAGTTTTTTCAACCCCTTGGTAATAACTTTGAAGAGTCCAAAATTCACGAAAATTCATGAGCTACAACACACAAATTTTACCATTTTTAGTCATTTCAATCCATTGACAAATATTTCTACATAGGTCAAAATTCACGATTTCATGAGCTATAACCAATGATTTCTAGCCATTTTAGTTATTTTGACCCATAGGCAAATAAATTTGTGGAGGGAAAATTTCATGATTTCATGAGCTTTAAACCAAAAATTTTGGCCATTTTAGTTATTTCGACCTATTAAGTAAGTAGTTTCGTGGTTTAAAATTCATGATTTCATGAGCTATAACTCACAATTTTGGCCATTTTTATAATTTTGTCCGTTAGAAAATAATTTCTCGAGGCTAAAATTGATGATTTTAAGAGCTATAACTCATGATTTTTGCCCATTGTTAGTGATTAGACCGGTTGGCAAATTGTTTCGTGGAGCCCAAAACTCATGATTTTAGAAGCTATAACCCATTATTTTTGGCCATTTTAAGTCGTTTAGACCCTCGGTAAATAATTTCATGAATACAAAATACCGCGATTTAATGAGCTACAACCAATGATTTTTGCTCCTTTTTTGTTTGACCCATTAGCAAGTAATTTTGTCGAGATCGAAATTCGATTTCTTGAGCTATAACCCATGATTTGTGGCCATTTTTAGTGGTTTCAACTCATTGTCAAATAATTTCCCAGAGGCCAAAATTCATGATTTCATGATCTACAACCCAAGATATTTGGCCATTTTTAGTCATTTCAACCTAGCCACAAATAGTTTTGCGGTGGCAAATATTTATGATTTTAGAGCTATAACCCACAGTTTATGACCAAAATTAACTATATCGGGACCAAAATTCACAATTTCACGAGTCATAACCCACAATTTTTGTCCATTATTATGGTTTTGACTCATTGGTAAATATACCGAGGCCAAAATTCAAGATTTCATGAGCTATAACCCATGATTTTTGGCCATTTTAGTGGTTTCAACTCATTGTCAAATAATTTCGAGGCCAAAATTCACAATTTCATGAGCTACATAACTCATAATTTTTGCCATTTTAGTGGTTTCACTAGTTGGCAAATAATTTTCGGGGATCTTAATTCTCGATTTCATGAGCCATTTAAGCCATGATTTTTGCCCATCTTTAGTTGTTTGGTGATTTAAAATAATTTTGTGGAGACCAAAATTTAATATTTTCTTCAGCTATAACCTATAAATTGTGGCCATTTTTAGTCGTTTCGACTCATAAGTTGTTAATTTTCTTTGATTATAAAATTCATAATTTCATGAGCTATAACCCTCAAACTTTTCCCATTTTTAGTTTTTTGACCGGTAAATAACTTTCAGAGTTTGAAATTCACAAAATTCATGAGCTACAACACACAAATTTTTGCCATTTTAGTTGTTTTGATCCATTGGCAAATAATTCTCCATAAACTAAAATTAATTTTGCGGCTTTGATTGTTTCGGCCCATTGGCAAGTAATTTCTCGGAGATCAAAATTTATGATTTCATGAGATATAAAACCCACGATTTTGGTCGTTTAGACCCCTTAGTAAATGATTTTGTGGAGGTCAAAATTCAATATTTCATGAGCTAAAACCAATAATTTTTGCGGTTTTAGTCATTTAGACCCACTAGCAAATAATTTCACAAAGGCCAAAATTGGCGATTTCATAAGCTATATAACCTATGATTTTTGGCCATTTTAGTGATTTTGATCTATTGGTAAATAATTTCCAAGACATTAAAGTCCACAATTTAGGAACTATAACCCAAGATTTTTGGCTATTTTTATAAGTTTTAACCGATTGGTAAATAATTTTGTGGAGGTCAAAATTCATGATTTCATGAGTCATAACCATGATTATTGATCATTTTAGTCATTTCAACTTGTTGGCAAGTAAGTCGTGGAGGCTAAAATTCACAATTTCATGAGCAATAACCAAGAATATCAAAATTCATGATTTAAAAGTTATAACCCGCGATTTTTGGCTATTTTTACCATTTCAACCTATTAACAAATAATTTAGAGAGACCTAAGTTCACAATTTCATGAGCTATAATTCATGATTTTTAGCCACTTTTAGTGATTTTGACTCGTTGACAAATAATTTTCAAGAGGTTAAAATTCGATTTTATGAACTATAACCCATGATTTTTTGTCCATTTATAGATATTTGAACCATTGGCTAATAATTTTCACGGTGGCCAAAATTCATGATTTCATGAGCAATAACCCATAATTTTTAACATTTTAGGTTGTTTGGACTTATTGGCAAATAATTTTGAGGAGACCAAAATTCATGATTTCTTGAGCTATAAACCATGATTTTTAGCCATTTTTAGTTGTTTTGACCTCATGGTAAATAATTTCCGCGATGGAAAAAATTCATGATTTGAAAAGCTATGACCCATGATTTTTGGCAATTTTTAGTTGTTTAGTCCCATTAGCAAATAATTTCAGAGACCAAAACTCCGATTTCATGAGTTGTAACCTACGCTTTTAGGCCATTTTAGTGGTTTCGACCCGTTGGTAAATAATTTCCTCGAGACCAAAGTTCCGCGATTTCATGAACTATAATTTATGATTGTTGACCGGTTTTGACATTTCCAGCCCATTGGTAAATAATTTTGTGAAGGCTAAAATTCCGCGATTTCATGAGCTATAACCCAAGATTATTGGCCACTTTTAGTCGTTTGACCCATTAGAAAATAATTTTATGGAGACCAAAATTCATGATTTTATGAGCTAAATCACATGATGTTTTGCTATTTTTAATTGTTTTGACCCATTGGTAAAACATTTCTCGAGGCAAAAATTCATAATTTCATAAGCTATATAACCCATGATTTTTAGACATTTTAATTAGTTTTGATCCATTAGTAAATAATTTTGTGGAGGCAAAATTTTAATATTTTTATTTCATGGCTATGTTTAGTCATTTTCACCTCTTGGTAATTAATTTTGCAAATTCAAAATTCATGATTTATAACCAAAATTCATGATTTCATGAGCTATAACCCATGATTTTTGGCCATTTTAGTGGTTTCGACCGGTTGGCAAATAATTTCGTGCAAGCCAAAATTCATGATTTTATGAGCTAAATCACATGATGTTTTGCTATTTTTAATTGTTTTGACCCATTGGTAAAACATTTCTCGAGGCAAAAATTCATAATTTCATAAGCTATATAACCCATGATTTTTGGCCATTTTAGCCTTGTCGACTCATTAGTAAATAATTTTGTGGAGGCAAAAATTCAATATTTCATGAGCTATAACCCATGATTATTGGCGATTTTTAGTCATTTAGACCAAGTCATAAATAATTTAGTGGCGGCCATAAATCATGATTTTTGGACCTATTACCTATGATTTTTTTGTCATTTTATATCATTTCGACCACCAACAAATAATTATGGTGAGGTAAAATTCCGATTTCATGTGCTATAACCCAATATTTCTTTTACCATTTTTAGTGGTTTCAATCGGTCGGTAAATAATTTTCAAGAGGCCAAAAGTCACGGTTTTGTGAACTATAATCCATAAGATTTGGCGATTTTTAAACATTTCGGCCTACTGGCAAATAATTTCGTGCAAGCCAAAATTCATGATTTCATGAGCTATAACTGATTATTATTGGCCAATTGTAGTCATTTCGACCCATAAGCAAATTATTTTGCAAAGGCCAAAATTCACAATTTTATGAGTTATAACAGATGATTTTTTACCATTTTATTGATTTTGATCCATTGTCAAATAATTTCTCAGAGGCTAAAATTCACGATTTCATGAGTTATATAACCCACAAATCTTGGCCATTTTTAGCCTTGTCGACTCATTAGTAAATAAGTTTGTGGAGGCAAAAATTCAATATTTCATGAGCTATTACCCATAATTTTTGGCCATTTTTAGTTGTTTTGTCCCATTCGTAAATGATTTTGCGGATTCTAAAATTCATGATGTTGTTTGCTATATTCCACAATTTTGGGTCATTTTTAGCTTTTCGTCCCATTGATATATTACTTTGTAGAGCCCAAAATTCATTAAAAGTTATAAGCGACAACAAATTTTTCCATTTTTGTCATTTTGAACCATTGACAAATAATTCCAAATAGGCTAAAATTCACGATTTAATTGAGCTATGCTATTATTATGGTCATAACCACTAATTAGTGATTAAAGAGGAAAACCAAGTGTTAACATGAATAAACATTTAACTCGGCAACTTGGGCGACATGAACCTCCACGCCGACACGGCGGCGACATGTTGACTCTCGCCGCCGGTCCGGTAAACGACTATCGCCATTGCCGCATAACGAAGCGGGTAGGTCGCCCATCAACAACTCTCTCGCGGACGACGGCGAAGGCGATACGGCCGTCCACCCAACCAATTGATCGCCTCGAGCTATCCTTCCAAGTGGCTTGTCCCTCGAAGCGACATGGAGGATCTAACTGCCGCTTTCCAACCGCTAGTCCTCCCGGACGACGCTGAAGATCGTACTTTAGTCGCTTCCATTTCTTCATAGCCTTTCTAACCAGCCGCCGCTTAAAATGCGGCAAACCTAGCCCCCTTTTTTCGTGAACCATCCGGCTCCGATGACGGAAGGGCGGTACTAGTCATCCCCTTCAATTGATCACTCCAATGGGCCTCAAGAGGCCATGCGAGTCGGCCACCCGGCCTCAGCCCCTTTCTCTCATCCTATGTGGTTCCCTCCGCCGAACGACGGTTATACGGTATTCGAACCCATCAACATCGCATTAAATGCACTGACAGTCCCTTAACTCCTCCATCTCTCATGGTATTTAAGTCACCTCGGACCCATGCAGCTACAGGCGCCGCCAATCCCATCCCATTAATGGCGAATAGACCACACTAACCCTCAAATTACCCATAACTTGACACCTGAAGCCGCCATCACAATAGCGATAAAGAAGTGCTACCAATCATCGGCTCACACGTGGAAGAGAGGGCTGACTCATCAGTGGTCTCTCAACCAATGGAGAGACGAAAACACCCCCACAACCCTAGGTATAAGTAGCAATATGAACAGCAAACCAAGTACGTGATTTTTTCTGAGTGAATTCTCGCCCATTAACTTTTCTCTCCCCATTGCTAACTTGACCGGCTCGAGGAACCACCGGAGATCCCAACTCCGCCTCTTCCGCAGGTGTTCTTGTCAGAGGTCCCCCCGACAGAGCAACGCCACCGACATTAGAGAGAAGGCGGACTCCGCTCTCTTAAAAGCTAAACTCACACCAAGGTTAGTGGCTGTGATTATATACATTAACAGCTTTGTGCCCACCGTGGGGCCTTCTTTCTTCTTCTTGCAATCATGTCTAGCGGTGATGATCTTTCCGGCCGGGAACTCCACGGCGGCTATGTCACTCAAGCCCAACTCGAGGAATCCAGAAGATCACTCAAGCCATGCAAGCAACCATGCATCTGTACCAAAGCTTTTGCCGATGAACTCTTTCACTCTCTGCCGCTGCACGGCCATACGCATCAACAACGGCGGACTAACCTCCGCTAGCCGCCATTCTATCGCTTCAAGGTGATCGCCGATTCGCTTGCAAAGAAACCCCGCCCTCGAGACTCTCATATTGATAAATCAAGGAGGGATCACTAAGAGCTGCCGCCATCATGCGTAAGCAGCCGGCTCAGCCAACTCAAGACGCCATTCCTCATCTTCGACTCACCGACGAGCCCCCGCCCTAGCCAAGGCGCAAGGGACCAGCAGGTACACTCGAGACTCACATCCGCCTCCAACTCCCTAACTACCCACCACCGCATGCACTATAATCGTATATCAACTCGTCACGACACCATTAGAGGGAACACTCTTCACCGACCTATCATGAGAGCCAGAAGTTCAAGATGCCGACGATGGATAAGTATGGGGGTGATAGAGACCCTAAAGCATGTTCAAGACTACCGCAACACCATGATCATGATGTGCACCGAAGCGACTATCTGTCGCCGCTTTCTCGCCACTTTGACAGGGAGCCAAGCTTTGTGGAACTCATTGGAGAAAGAAGTCCATTGGAAGCTTGAAGACTTGAGTCGGAAGTTCATCCACCATTTCTGGCCAACGCCAAGCCCAAACCGCCATCCAAGGTGCTCATCCGCACCAAGCAAGAGCCGAGAGAGCCTGTGGCCTACATAAAGCGCATTTCAAGCTTAAGAGGCTAGAAGTCGAAGATCAAGGGAACAAAATCGCATGGCAGCTCGTGGCGGGCTACGACCGGGCTAATTTGTCTAAAGCCCTCAACAAGAAGCCCATCGAAGTTATGAGCATTTGATGTCCAAAGCCCATGCTTACATGAACATGGAAGAAGCAGGTTACAAGATCGCAACAGGCCGATCCAAAGAAGGCGGCCACTCCTATTTTGGGCCCACCCCATCGGCAACACTAGCATCTCATCATCCCTCACCACTCCATATGGCTCTCATGGCTCCACTGCCTCCTACTAGGTCGGCCCAAGATCCACCTCGGAGGGAAGAGCCCAGAAATGTCCCAAGGAATCCTCCTCCCAAGAACAACCGTAATGGTCGGTTCGACAGGAGGGAGGACAGAAGAGCAGATGCTCCCCCTCCAGTATTTACAGTCCTCAACACATTCCTTTCTGGGGCCCTACACAAGGCCCAGAGGGAGGGACTCCTCAATAAGCCCCCTCCACAGATGAGGTCGGATCCAAACAAGAGAGATCCACGACGATTTTGTCGATACCACAGAGATCACGGCCATGACACTCGAGACTGCCGTGTTCTCCAGAGGGACATTGAAGACCTCATTCAGAGAGGTTTCTTGAAGAATTTGATCTACAGGGAGCAACATCCCAAGAGGGACGCACCACGCACTCGCCGATCTCCTCAATTCCCACCCAACCCTCTGGGAGTCGGGGTTATCAACACCATCAGTCCTACTCTAGGAGGTGAATCAACAATGCTCGAAAGAGATATGCCAAGCATGCTTTGCGGGTGAACAAATGCGACAAGAAGTCAAGGCGATGTGTCCATCTCTTTCAACAGGCCGACTTTGAAGGAGTCGAGACACCTCATGACGAAATTTATCGCCATCTCACCACATTTACGGCTTCAAGGTGAAGAGAATCATGATCGACACCGAGCTGGCGATATATTATTCTTGGATCGTTCAACCGCATGGGTATTGATAGATCAAGCTCCAGCCATCTTTGGGTCCTTTGATTGATTTCACAGGTCATTCTCAGCTTTCAGAGGGGCAAATCACCCTTCCTTTGACTGTTGGGCAACCCCCATGCTAATCGACTGACGCCCAGCCAGAGTGATGGACATCAAGTCGGCGCTAACGTCATCTTGGGCGAGCGTCCCTCCATCACTTGCGAGCCATCCCGTCCACCTATCATCGGATGATCAAGTTCCCAACATCAAGAGGAGTTAGGATAGTCCGAACTTAAGGAGGCCCGAGCTTGCTATGTCCTCCACCAGGGGAAAGGAGTCGACCGCCATGCCCATCGAGAAGACGGCTCACCACCAAGGAGAAGACGGAGCGAGAGGAGGACTCCAGCTGAAGACCTCCATGAGATCCCTGGCCACCACAAGGGTGAGAAGACGCCAGATTGGGTCCCCTCTCGAACCATTAAGAGGTGTGATAATTGCTTTTCTTTTATCTAATCTTGATTCGCTTGCTTGGGGTCCGGAAGACATGCCGGGCATTTCACCCGATGTCATTTGCCATGAGCTCTGTCGACCGACATAAGCCGGGCCGAAAGAAGAAGAGGCACTCGGCGCAAAGGGCGGCAGTGGAAGAGGTCGAGCGGCTCCTGAAAGTCGACTTCATCCCGGAGGTCCAGTATCCCGAATGGTTGTCCAACGTCATCCTAGTGAAGAAATCTAGTGACAAATGGAGGACATCGTCGACTTCACCGACCTCAACAAAGCCCCGCCCCAAGGACAACTACCCTCTTCCTCGCATCGATCGGTTGGTAGACGAAAGTGTGACATCAGTCAGCTGAGCTTCTGGATACTCTCGGGCTACAACCAGATCCGCATGGCGAGCATGATCGAGAAGACGCCCTTATCACCGATCGAGGTACCTTTTGCTACAAAGTCATGCCCTTTGGTCTCAAACGCCCGGTGCGACTTATCGAGTGGTCAACAAGATCTTCAAGCCCCAACTTCGGCCGCAATGTGGAAGCTTATGTGGATGACATCCTGGTGAAGTCAAGACTTGCAGCCGCTCATATTGCCGACCTGGAGGAAACCTTCACCACCCTCCGACGCTACCGCATGAAGCTCAACCCTACTAAGTGTGCTTTTGGGGTACAGTCGGAAAAATCTTAGGGTTCATGATCACCCAAAGGGGCATTGAGATCAATCCAGAGAAGATAGAAGCCATTGAGCGACTTCCTGAGCGGCGCACCATGAAGGACATTCAGAAACTCAATGGCAAGATAGCCGCCTTTGGGACGCTTCTCCATGTCACCGAGAAGCCTCCTTTTCTTCAAGATACTTAGGGGAACCAAGGACCCCAAGAAGAAATTAGAGTGGACTGAAGAGTGTTGCGTCGCCTTCAGAGGATCGCCTGAGTTCGTGGTTGAAGAAGAAAGTAAAAGCTTCCTTCACCCTCACCGCCTCAGATTTATACAGGCCCACCGCACCGCCCTTTCATGATCAATGGAGGAGATTGAAGCCCGCTCTGAGGTGCCCTCGGAGATGAAAAACCTCTCCCATCTGTTCTAAGAGGGCCCACCATCGAGCCCGGCATGCAACGCCAGCAAAAACCGCTATCGACATCGCCCACGCTCCATCATGTAATGTTTGAGCCTCTTCCTGACCCCTTCCGACCAAGGCTATGCTACTTATTTCACTTGGACTCGTTTCCAACCGACTCCAGCGAAAGGGGCCAACTATGGTCATAACCACCAATTAGTGATTAAAGAGGAAAACCAAGTGTTAACATGAATAAACATTTCGGCTCGTCAACTTGGAGTGACATGAACCTCCACGCCCGACCCACAGGGCATCCTACGCTTGCCGACCTCGCCACGGTCCGTTAAACAACTATCGCCATAGCCGACACGAAGCGGTGTAGGTCGACCCATCAACAACTCTCCTCCGGACGACACGAAGCGATATACCGTCCGCCAAACTAATTGATCCTTTAGCTTATCCTTCCAAGTTGCTTGTCCCCTCGGCGACATGGAGGACGACCGACCATCGCCTTCCAACCGCTAGTCCCGGACGGCGTGAAAGCGGTACTAGTCGCCCTTCCAACCATTTCTACCATACTTCCTTCCAACCGCCGCCGCTTTCCAGATAGCGAAGCAAACCTAGCCCCCTTTTGTCGTGAACCATCCGCCCTTCCGACGACGCTGGGTGATACTAGTCATCCCCTTCAACTGATCACCTAATGGACGCTCAAGAGGTCGGCGAAGCCGCCACCCGCCCTCAGCCCTTCTCTCATCCTATGTGGTTCCTCTCGCCAACGACGGTTATACGGTATTCAAACACATCAACATCGCATTAAATGCACTAATGCCTCTTTAACTCCTCCATCTCTCATGGTATTTAAGGCACCTCGACCCATGTGCCACAGCCGCCAATCCCATCCCATTAATGGCGATAGACCACACTAACCTCAAATTACCCATAACGGCACCTATAAAGGCCGGCCACCATAGCGGACAAAGAAGTGCTCGGCCAATCAGCGGCTCACATGTGGAAGAGAGGGTCGACTCATCATGGTCTCTCACCAATGGAGAGACTAAATATCCCCACAACCCTAGGTATAAGTAGCAATATGAATAGCAAACCAAGGAAGTGATTTTTACGGTGAATTCTGCTCCATTAACTTTTCTCTCCCTATTGCTAACTTGACCGGTCAGAGGAACCACGAGATCCGCCTCTTTTCAGTGCTCTCTTTGCAGAGGTGAACCCCTTGACAGAGCAACGCCACCGACATTAGAGAGAAGGCGGACTCTTTAAAAGCTAAACTCACACCGATGTTAGTGATCGTGATTATATACATCAACAATAACCAATGATTTTTTTGCTATTTTTAGTTATTTCGACCTATTGGCAAATTTCATGCGGGCTAAAGTTAATGATTTCATGAGCTATAACCCATGATTTTTTTGATATTTTTAGTTCTCTCAACCAAGTAGTAAATAATTTTGCAGAGTCACCAATTCATGATATTATGAGCTATAACTCATAATTTTAGACATTTATTGGTTTCTGTCCGTTGGCTAATAATTTCTTAGGGGTGAAAATAGACAATTTCAAGAGTTGTAACCCATAATTTTGGGCCATTTTTAGAGGATTAGACCTACGAAATATAATTTCCCAAAAGGCCAAAATTCAAGATTTCAAGAGCTATAACCCATGATTTTTAGCCATTTTAAGTCGTTTTGACCCGTTAGCAAACAATTTTGCATAGACCAAAATTCATGATTTCATGAGTTATCACCCTCACGATATTTGGCCATTTTTAGTGGTATCAACCCATTGGCAAAAATTTTAGGAGACCAAAATTTATAATTTTATGAACTATAACCCATGAATTTTGGCCTTTTGCAGCATTCTACTGTCGACAAATCGTCAAAGGAAACCAAAATTCATAATTGCATGAGTTATAACCCACTTTTTTACCATTTTAAGTCATGTCGACTTATTGACAAACAATTTTTGGAGGCCAAAACTAAGGTTTCATGAGCTACAACCCATTATAGTTATCCATCTTTTGTTGTTTAGACCTACTATCAAATAATTTTGCACGGTCAAAATTCAAGATTTCAAAACAATAATCCATGCTTTTTGGCTATTTTTGTCATTTTAACTTTGTTGATCTTTGAAAAATGCACCGCGGTCAAATGATCTCTGCTTTGATCTGAACTTATGGCGTGGGCTAAGCTTTCTCTTCTAGTGCACAGGCGATTATGGATGGAAGGGATTTGGTTATGCAGAGAATGACACTGTGAAAAAGCGAGTTGGGATCTCCGGTGATCTCTCAGAGCGATCAAGTTAGTAATGGATTTTTATGTTGAAAAATACTTAGAGAAAAAGGGTTAGGGTTTTGTTATTTGTTACCTCTTTCATTGGCGGTTCCTATTTATCTGGAGGGATCGAGGGCATTCTTGTCCCTTTAATTGATTTGGACTTGAGGGGTGAGTCGGATAAACTTCCGGCGACGGCCCGATTGGGCTAAGTTTGGTAGCGACCGTGTCGGTTACCTTCTACAGTGTAGAGCGATCATTGGTCTTAGAGTTTGTCTTGTTCCTTCACTATTAATGAGATGGGATTGGCGGCGTGCACCACTGCATTAAGTTTAAGGTGTCTTAAATCTTGTGAGGGCGGAGATATTAAGACGCATTTCATTAATGTGATATGGGCGTATTGTCGAGGTCAAGTCTATACCGTCACTTCGTTGAGCACATAAGCTTGTCGAATGAGGAATGCAGCCATCAAGCGGTCGTAGAATTGACGAGATTAATTATCTCGACTTTCATATCGGATGGCCAGAGAAGAGCAATTTAACATCGCTTGATGTCGTTCATGAGGGCACCGGTTAGCAGTCGAGTATTGATGCCTATCGACTTCGTTTAGCGGAAGGGTTCAGCCGAGAAGAGCGTAATGACACCTTCGTGTCGTCCATGAAGACTTTTGGTGAGGAAGCGTGATGGCCTTCCGTATGGATCCACGAAGGCTTTTGGTGAGAGTGATGGCCAGGTAATAGATCATAAAGGCTATATTATTGCAAGATATTATTTTGTAAATTAGACATGGGATACTGTCATCTAAAAGTTGAAAAGTGGAAATTTGGGAAGGAATGTCACCTAAATTTGTTGGACATGTTGATTGATGAGTTTGCTTTCCCTAATAAGAGAT
>CM022702.1:36645419-36683429 GCA_012295165.1 Asparagus setaceus
CGAACCGTCGTCGCAGGCGAGCCTCGCCAAAAAGACGGATTTCATCTACAATAAATGAGCTTCGCCAGACAAGACCCATCTTTCAAGAAGACGAGCCTCGTCTAAAGAGTCAAACCTCGCCAAACAGACGAGTTTCAAAACAGAGACCCTAGCGGGATCTGGAAGATCAAGAACCTCGACGAGGTTTATCAGTCAAATGAGGCAAGCCTCGTCAAAACCGCTGGCGCAGTTAGAAAGTCGCAATCCTTGAGATCGATCTCGTCTCCAGAGTGAAGATCATGTCATAAAATCAACGTTACGGCGGATTTTAAAAGTCATGTCATGGCGAGCAATGCTTTTAAGTCTTTACACGAAAGCGGTTGGGGAGAGCGAAGTCCCAGACCTTTGCCTTTGCGATGGCGGTTTTGGGGGCCATTGCTTCAAGTGTTGAAGGAGATCTCGGTGATTTAGATATCGGTGGCAGAAGAAGATGGCGATGAGGTGCTCTCTGTGGCCTGGCTGTCATATATAGGGTCTCGAAGAACCCAGCGGAATATCTGACTAGATCTCTCACGTGATCCTCACGGGATCTGGGACGAGATCTTTGGATGTGAAAAGTCTTTCGAAAGGTGTCAAATCCCCAATTACGCCGCGTGGAGGCAGTTAAAGAAATCGAAATAAAGCGCCAAAGTGGGTGAGTGCGAGGTTAGTAGCCTTGCCCTCATATTTGAACTCGGCGAAGTTGGCATGCGAGTCCTGGATAGGCATTAGAAAAATTCAAAGTATTCCGGACCCACACAACTGATTCAAGCAAAACTTTGAAGGGGTCTTGTAGACAGATCAAAAAATTCTCTAAGGCGGTCAGCACCTTAGTTGTTAAAGCTTGAAATGAGGCTTGCTCAAGCGAGTCTCGACCTCAATCGAGGTTCGCCGCGTGAAGCGGAGTGCGATCTTAACACGAGTCATAGAAATGAAATTCAACAATGATCGGCGAAGTTAGCCTCCAGCGGTGATCGACGAAGTTAGCCTATAACGATGGTCTGAGGCTCACCTACTTGATGACGGCTTCAGCCCTACAGGTGACGAAGTTCACCCATTTAGCGAAGCTCGACTCTCATACGAGGTTCGCCTACAGCGGCGAAGCTCACCATCCAACCGAGGCTCGCCCACTGCAATGAATCCCAATTCCCAAATGAGATCCGTCCACAACATGGAAGCTAGGCACCTAGCGGTTAGCCTAGCGTGAAGTTCTCCATTTAGTCGAGGTTAGCCTATAGCGTAGCTCTCGGTTAGTCGAGGTTCGCTATAGCGTAAGCTCCCCATTTAGCGAGTTAGCCTATAACAGCAAAGTTCTCCATTTAGTGAGGTTACCTATAGCGTGACTCTCCATTTAGTCGAGGTTAGCCTATAGCGTGACTCTCCGGTTAGTCGAGGTTAAGCCTATAGCGTGAAGCTCCCCATTTAGTCGAGGTTCGCCAAGCGTGAAGCTCTCCATTTAGTCGAGGTTAGCCTCTGCCGAAACCCTTGCACTTTCGGTTGAGGTTATAGCGGCAAAGCCCTTCATCAGGGCGAGGTTGGCGGTGAAACTCTCTTCATTCGAGAGATTAGCCACCCGGTGAAGCTTGTCAAACCAAAATGCATAAATGCATCCAACCGAGGTTCACGCCTTGTGGCTTCGTTATCAAGAAGTTCACCCAAGTAGCGAACCGTCATTCAATCAAAGTTGACCCGATCAATGGCTTCGTCATCTAACGCTTCGAGGCTCGCCATAACGCAACCAAAGCCCGAAGGCGAAGGCGGCTACGTGGGTATCGGTTATACCCACGACCCACGACAACTAATCCCGCGTTCCCACGATTATAGCACACCAGTTGTGTGCTTAATTGTTATAAATAGTCTTGGACAACTATTGGAAAAGAGGCTTTTGGAGAATTGGAGACTTAGACACTCGCGCAGGAGAGAGTTCGAAAACTTCATCATCAACCTCCAGATCATCAGCAACCTTGTTCTGATCGTCAACGGGAAGCAATCTCGACGTGAGCATCGAGGGAAGCAGCCTTCCGCTACCAAGAATCCACACAACAAAAGAGAAGTCAAATCAACCTTCTCTTCCTCTGTAATCGAGAGAGTGTGATTGTAATCTTTTTTTTAAAGTCAATCAAACAAAACTTTTTCGACCCTACAATAACCAATGATTTTTAGCATTTTAAGTCATTTTGACCTACGAGTAAATAATTTACGAATACTAAAATTCATGATTTAAAGAGCTATAACCCATGATTTTTGCCCATTTTTTGTTTTTTTGACCTTCAAAATTAATTTTGTAGAGACTAAAATTCAGGATTTCATGAGCTATAACCCATGATTTTTAGCCATTTTTCGTGGTTTCAAATAGTTGGCAAATAATTTCCCACAAGCCAAAGTTCACGATTTTATGAACTATAGCCCATGATTTTTGGCCATTTTTAGACATTTCGACCAATTGGGAAATAATATCGCGGAGGCCAAAATTCACGATTTTACGAGTTATAACGCACGATTTTTTACCATTTCAAGTTGCTTTAGCTTATTAGCAAATAATTTAGTATAGACCAAAATTCACGATTTAATGAGCTACAACCCATGATATTTGGCAATTTTTAGTCGTTTCAAGTAAATCATAAATAATTATGTGGTAGTTTTTATCATTTAAACCCATTAGCAAATAATTTTATCAGGTCCAAAATTCACGATTTTGTGAGTTACAAGCCATGATTTTTGGCCATTTTTATGGTTTTGATCAGTTGGTAAATAATTTCCCAGAGTCCAAAATTCATGATTTCATGAATTGCAACCCATAATGTTTCGCCATTTTAGATGCTTCAACCTATTAGCAAATAATTTTGTGGAGGTCAATAATCACAATTTCATGAGCTATATATTTCAAACTTTTTTGCCATTTTTAGTGGTTTTGGCCTCTATAAATAATTTTCAGAGGCCAAAATTCTCGATTTCGTGAGCCATATAACCCTTCATTTTTGGCCATTTTTAGTTGTTTTGACCGATTAGTGAATAGTTTTGTAGAGACCAAAATTTAATATTTCATGAGCTATAACCAACAAATTGTGGCCATTTTTAATTATTTTGGCAAATAATTTCTCGAGGCTAAAATTCACGATTTAATGAGCTACAACCCACGATTTTTGGCCATTTTTACTTAATTAAACTAGCTAGCAAATAATTTCCTAGAAGCCAAAACTCAGGATTTCATGACCTATGACCCACGATTGTTTTGCCATTTTTATAGTTTTGACCCGTTAGTAAATTAATTTCTGGTGGCCATAATTTACGATTTCATGAACTATAATCCATGATTTTGGCCATTTTAGATGTTTAGACCAGCTTGGCAAATAATTTTGTGGAGGTCAAAATTCACGATTTCATGAGCTATTTAACTCATAATTGTTTGCCATTTTTAGTAGTTTTGACTCATATAAATAATTTTGCAGCCAAAATTCTCAATTTAATGAGCCATATAACCCATGGATTTTGGCCATTGTTTGTTGTTTCGACCAATTAGTAAACAATTTTGTGAAAGTAAAATTCATTATTTCATGAGCTATAACCCACAAATTTTGCCGCTTTTAATCATTTCTACCATGAGTGATTAATTTTTGATTCTAAAATTTATTATTTCATGAGCTAACCCTCAATTTTTGCCATTTTTAGTTTTTGACCCCTTGGTAAATAACTTTTAAGAGTCCAAAATTCACAAAAATTTTGAGCTACATCACACAAATTTTACTATTTTAGTCATTTTGACCCATTGGCAAGTAATTCTATGCACGCCAAAATTCACGATTTCATGAGCTATAACTAATAATTTTTACCCTTTTAGGACTTTCACACATTGATGAATAATTTTGTGGAAGCCAAAATTCATGATTTCATTTGCTCTCATCCATAATATTTGGCCCTTTTAGTTATTTTGTCCTATGTAAATAATTTCATGGTGGCCAAAATTGATGATTTCAAGAGCTATAACCCACAAATTTTGGCCATTTTTACTTAATTAAACTAGCTAGCAAATAATTTTCAGAGGCCAAAATTCATGATTTCATGAGCTATAACCCATGATTTTCTACCACTTTTAGCTATTAAACCTATTGGCAAACAAGTTCCTGTGAGGTCAAAACTCATGATTTTAGGAGCTATAACCAATAATTGTTTACCATTTTAAGTCATTTTGACCGACCGTAAATAATTTTACTAATACCAAAATTCATGATTTAAAGAGCTATAACCCACAATTTTTGCCCTTTTTAATTATTTCACCCTTTGGCAAATAATTTTGCAGAGACCAAAATTCACGATTTCATGAGCTACAACCCACGATTTTTGGCCATTTTAGACATTTCACCCATTGGGAAATAATATAGCCTACCAAAATTCATGGTTTGATGAGCTATAACCTATGATTTTTGATCATTTCAAGATGTTTCGCTTATTAACAAATAATTTAGCGGAGGCAAAAATTCACGATTTAGTTAGCTACAACCCATGATATTTGGCCACTTTGAGTCGCTTCAACCTAGTCAGAATAATTTTATGGTGGCCAATATTTATTATTTTAGAGCTATAACCCATGTGTTTTGACCATTTTCACCATTTTAACCATTAGCAAATAATTTCATTTAGACCAACATTCACGATTTCATTAGTTATAACCCACAAATTTTGGCCATTTTAATGGTTTCGACCCATTGTAAATAATGTCCTATTGGCCAAAATTCACAATTTCATGAACTATAATCCATATTTTTGGCAATTTTAGACGCCGCTATGATAATTTTATGGAGGCTAATATTCGCAATTTCATGAGCTATATAACTCACAATTTTTGCCATTTTAGTGGTTCGATATGTTGGCAAATAATTCAAGGCCAAGATTCTCGATTTAATGAGCCATATAACCCATGATTTTTAACCATTGTTACTTGTTTCACTAATTGGTAAATAATTTTGTGAAGACAAAAATTCAATATTTTATATGCAATAACCATAAAAATTATGCTAATTTTAGTCATTTCGACCCATGAGTTTTACTTTTGCTAATTTTAAAATTTATTATTTCATGAAGTTACAACCCTCAATTTTTGCCATTTTTAGTTTTTTCAACCCCTTGGTAATAACTTTGAAGAGTCCAAAATTCACAAAATTCATGAGCTACAACACACAAATTTTACCATTTTTCATTATTTCAATCCATTGACAAATATTTCTACATAGGTCAAAATTCACGATTTCATGAGCTATAACCAATGATTTCTAGCCATTTTTAGTTATTTTGACCCATAGGCAAATAAATTTGTGGAGGGAAAATTTCATGATTTCATGAGCTTTAAACCAAAAATTTTGGCCATTTTTAGTTATTTCGACCTATTCGTAAGTAGTTTACGTAGTTTAAAATTCATGATTTCATGAGCTATAACTCACAATTTTTGGCCATTTTTTATAATTTTGTCCCGTTAGAAAATAATTTCTCCGAGGCTAAAATTGATGATTTTAAGAGCTATAACTCATGATTTTTGCCCATTGTTAGTGATTAGACCAGTTGGCAAATTGTTTCGTGGAGCCCAAAACTCATGATTTTAGAAGCTATAACCCATTATTTTTGGCCATTTTAAGTCGTTTCGACCTACTGGTAAATAATTTCATGAATACAAAAATACACGATTTAATGAGCTACAACCAATGATTTTTGCTCCTTTTTTTTGTTTCGACCCATTAGCAAGTAATTTTGTCGAGATCGAAATTCACGATTTCTTGAGCTATAACCCATGATTTGTGGCCATTTTTAGTGGTTTCAACTCATTGTCAAATAATTTCCCAGAGGCCAAAATTCATGATTTCATGATCTACAACCCAAGATATTTGGCCATTTTTAGTCATTTCAACCTAGCCACAAATAGTTTTATGTGGCAAATATTTATGATTTTAGAGCTATAACCCACGCTTTATGACCAAAATTAACTATATCGGGACCAAAATTCACAATTTCACGAGTCATAACCCACAATTTTTGTCCATTATTATGGTTTTGACTCATTGGTAAATATACCAGAGGCCAAAATTCAAGATTTCATGAACTGTAACCCATGATTGTTGGCTATTTTTAGACGTTTCAACTCGTTAGCAAATAATTTTGTCGAGGCCAATACTCACAATTTCATGAGCTACATAACTCATAATTTTTTGCCATTTTAGTGGTTTTCACTAGTTGGCAAATAATTTTCAGGGATCTTAATTCTCGATTTCATGAGCCATTTAAGCCATGATTTTTGCCCATCTTTAGTTGTTTCGACTGATTTGTAAATAATTTTGTGGAGACCAAAATTTAATATTTTCTTCAGCTATAACCTATAAATTGTGGCCATTTTTAGTCGTTTCGACTCATAAGTTGTTAATTTTGCTGATTATAAAATTCATAATTTCATGAGCTATAACCCTCAAACTTTTTCCCATTTTTAGTTTTTTTGACCCACTGGTAAATAACTTTGCAGAGTTTGAAATTCACAAAAATTCATGAGCTACAACACACAAATTTTTTGCCATTTTAGTTGTTTCGATCCATTGGCAAATAATTCTCCGCAAACTAAAATTCGCAATTTTGTGCCGCCAGCTTGTTTCACCCATTGGCAAGTAATTTCTGAGATCAAAATTTATGATTTCATGAGATATAAAACCCACGATTTTGGTCGTTTAGACCCCTTAGTAAATGATTTTGTGGAGGTCAAAATTCAATATTTCATGAGCTAAAACTAATAATTTTTGCCGCTTTAGTCATTTCACCCACTAGCAAATAATTTCACAAAGGCCAAAATTGACGATTTCATAAGCTATATAACCTATGATTTTGGCCATTTTAGTGATTTTGATCTATTGGTAAATAATTTCCAAGACATTAAAGTCCACAATTTCGTGAACTATAACCCAAGATTTTTGGCTATTTTTATAAGTTTTAACCGATTGGTAAATAATTTTGTGGAGGTCAAAATTCATGATTTCATGAGTCATAACCATGATTATTGATCATTTTAGTCATTTCAACTTGTTGGCAAGTAAGTCCGTGGAGGCTAAAATTCACAATTTCATGAGCAATAACCCAAGAATATCAAAATTCATGATTTAAAAGTTATAACCCGCGATTTTTGGCTATTTTTACCATTTCAACCTATTAACAAATAATTTCGAGAGACCTAAGTTCACAATTTCATGAGCTATAATTCATGATTTTTAGCCACTTTTAGTGATTTTGACTCGTTGACAAATAATTTTCAAGAGGTTAAAATTCACGATTTTATGAACTATAACCCATGATTTTTGTCCATTTATAGATATTTCGAACCATTGGCTAATAATTTTACGGTGGCCAAAATTCATGATTTCATGAGCAATAACCCATAATTTTTTAACATTTTAGGTTGTTTGGACTTATTGGCAAATAATTTTGAGGAGACCAAAATTCATGATTTCTTGAGCTATAAACCATGATTTTTTTAGCCATTTTTAGTTGTTTTGACCTCATGGTAAATAATTTCACGGTGGAAAAAATTCATGATTTGAAAAGCTATGACCCATGATTTTTGGCAATTTTTAGTTGTTTCGTCCCATTAGCAAATAATTTCACAGAGACCAAAACTCACGATTTCATGAGTTGTAACCTACGCTTTTAGGCCATTTTAGTGGTTTCACCGCTGGTAAATAATTTTCGAGACCAAAGTTCACGATTTCATGAACTATAATTTATGATTGTTGACCAGTTTTTGACATTTCAGCCCATTGGTAAATAATTTTGTGAAGGCTAAAATTCACGATTTCATGAGCTATAACCCAAGATTATTGGCCACTTTTAGTCGCTTCACCCATTAGAAAATAATTTTATGGAGACCAAAATTCATGATTTTATGAGCTAAATCACATGATGTTTTGCTATTTTTAATTGTTTTGACCCATTGGTAAAACATTTCTCAGAGGCAAAAATTCATAATTTCATAAGCTATATAACCCATGATTTTTAGACATTTTAGTCGCTTTGATCCATTAGTAAATAATTTTGTGGAGGCAAAATTTTAATATTTTTATTTCATGGCTATGTTTAGTCATTTTCACCTACTGGTAATTAATTTTGCAAATTCAAAATTCATGATTTATAACCAAAATTCATGATTTCATGAGCTATAACCCATGATTTTTGGCCATTTTAGGGCTTCAATTGGCAAATACTTCTGTGAGGCCATAATTCATAATTTTATGAACTATAACCCATGATTTTTGGTCATTTTTAGACATTTTGACCCATTAGAAAATAATTTTGCAGAGGCTAAAATTCACATTTCATTAGCTGTTACTCAAGATTTTTTTACCATTTTAAGTTGTTTCGACTTATTAGCATATAAAATATGTGGAGGCCAAAATTCACTATATCATGAGCTATAACCCATGATTATTGGCGATTTTTAGTCATTTAGACCAAGTCGCAAATAATTTAGTGGCGGCCATAAATCATGATTTTTGGACCTATTACCTATGATTTTTTTGTCATTTTATATCATTTCGACCACCAGCAAATAATTATGGTGAGGTAAAAATTCACGATTTCATGAGCTATAACCCAATATTTCTTTTACCATTTTTAGTGGTTTCAATCGGTCGGTAAATAATTTTCAAGAGGCCAAAAGTCACGGTTTTGTGAACTATAATCCATAAGATTTGGCGATTTTTAAACATTTGACCTCTTGGCAAATAATTTTCAGAGGCCAAAATTCATGATTTCATGAGCTATAACTGATTATTATTACAATTGTAGTCATTTCGACCCATAAGCAAATTATTTTGCAAAGGCCAAAATTCACAATTTTATGAGTTATAACAGATGATTTTTTACCATTTTATTGATTTTGATCCATTGTCAAATAATTTCTCAGAGGCTAAAATTCACGATTTCATGAGTTATATAACCCACAAATCTTGGCCATTTTTAGCCTTGTCGACTCATTAGTAAATAAGTTTGTGGAGGCAAAAATTCAATATTTCATGAGCTATTACCCATAATTTTTGGCCATTTTAGTTGTTTTGTCCCATTCAGTAAATGATTTTGCAGTTCTAAAATTCATGATGTTGTTTGCTATATTCCACAATTTTGGGTCATTTTAGCTTTTCGTCCCATTGATATATTACTTTGTAGAGCCCAAAATTCATTAAAAGTTATAAGCAGCAACAAATTTTTCCATTTTTTGTCATTTTGAACCATTGACAAATAATTCCAAATAGGCTAAAATTCACGATTTAAGTGACTATAGCTATTATGGTCATAACCACTAATTAGTGATTAAAGAGGAAAACCAAGTGTTAACATGAATAAACATTTATTTCGGCAACTTGGGCGACATGAACCTCCACGCCCGACGGTGACTACGCTCTTGACCTGCGCCCGCGGTCCGTTAAGCGACTATCGCCATTGCCGACACGGCGTGTAGGTCGCCCATCAACAACTCTCTCTGCGGACGGCGAAAGCGATACCGGTCGTCCACCCAACCAATTGATCGCCTCGAGCTATCCTTCCAAGTGGCTTGTCCCCGGCGACATGGAGGAGACTGACGGCTCGTCGCCTTCGGTAGCTAGTCCCTTGGATGGCAGCGTCAGTACTTCGTTCAGAAATGGATGGCTGAACTTCCGACTCAAGTCTTGAAGCTTCGATGGACTTCTTCTCCAATGAGTTCCACAGCTTGGCTCCCTGTCAAAGTAACGACGTGACGGATAGTAAGCTTCGGTCATTGCATCATGATCATGGTGTTTGCGGTAGTCTTGAACATGCTGGTAGGGTCTCTATCACCCCCATACTTATCCATCGTCGGCATCTTGAACTTCTGGCGGCGCTCTCATGATAAGGTCGGTGAAAGTGTTCCCTCTAATAATGTCGGCGACAGTTGATATACGATTATAGTCGCATATGCGCTGGTGGGTAGTTGGGAGTGGTGCGATGCCGGTGTGAGTCGGTATACCTGCTGGTCCTTCGCCTTGGCTAGGAAGCGGGGCTCGTCGGTGAGTCGAAGATGAGGAATGGCGTCTTGAGTTGGCTGTGGCCAGGCAATTTTATACTGCGGCGTGATGAGGCGGCAGCTCTTAGTGATCCTCCTTGATTTATCAATATGAGAGTCTCGAGGCGGGGTTTCTTTACAAAACGAATCGATCACCTTGAAGCGATAGAATGGCGGCTAGCGGAGGTTAGTCCGCCACCGTTGTTGTATGGCGTGCCAGCAGAAGCGAGGAAAGTGAGTTCATCGGCAAAAGCTTTGGTGGAGTGCATGGTTGCTTGCATGGCTTGAGTGATCTTCGGTGGATTCTGAGTTGGGCTTGGTGACATAGCCGCGGTGATTCCCGACCGGAAAGATCATCAAGCTAGACATGATTGCAAGAAAGAAGAAAAGGCCCCGGTGGGCACCAAAGCTGTTAATGTATATAATCACAGTCACTAACCTTGGTGTGAGTTTAGCTTTTAGAAGCGGAGTCGCCTTCTCTCCTAATGTCGGTGGCGTTGCTCTGTCGGGGGTTCACCTACGAAGAGAACAGGAAGAAGGCGGAGTTGGGATCTCGGTGGTTCCTCCGAGCGGTCAAGTTAGCAATGGGGAGAAAAGTTAATGGGCGAGAATTCACTCGAGAAAAATCAATTACTTGGTTTTTTGTTCATATTGCTACTTATACCTAGGGTTGTGGGGGTGTTTCGTCTCTCCATTGGGAGAGACCAGCGATGGTCACCCTCTCTTCACGTGTGAGCATTGATTGGTGAGCACTTCTTTATGCGCTATTGTGGTGGCCTACAGTGTCAAGTTATGGGTAATTTGAGGGTTAGTGTGGTCTATTAGCCATTAATGGGATGGGATTGGCGGCTGTAGGCTGCATGGGTCGAGTGACTTAAATACCATGAGAGATGGAGGAGTTAAGGGGCATCGGTGCATTTAATGCGATGTTGATGGGTTGAATACCAGTATAACCGTCGTTGGCGGAGAGAGAACCACATAGGATGAGAGAAAGGGAGCTGAGGCGGGTGGCCGACTCATAACCTCTTGAGGCGTCCATTGGAGTGATCAATTGAAGGGGATGACTAGTGCCGCCCTTCCGTCATCGGAAGGGCGGATGGTTCTGAAAAAGGGGGCTAGGTTTGCCGCATTTTACGGAAGGCTGGCCCGGTTAGAAGGAGCTATGGTAGAGAAACGGTGGAAGGGCGACTAGTACGATCTTCAGCGTCGTCGGAGGACTAGCGGTTGGAAGCGGCGGTGAGTGCGTCCTCCATGTCGCTTCGGGGGACAAGCCACTTGGAAGGATAGCTCGAAGAGATCAATTGGTTGGGTGGGCGGCCGGTATCGCCTTCAGCGTCGTCCAGGAAGAGTTGTTGATGGGCGACCTACACGCCTTCGCCGGCAATGGCGATAGTCGTTTAACGGACCGTGGCGAATTAAACAGCGTCCGTGTGGTGGCGGGGTTCATGTCGCTCCAAGTTCTTGAGTAGAAATGTTTATTCATGTTAACACTTGGTTTTCCTCTTTAATCACTAATTAGTGGTTATGACCATATGATTATAGCTCCGCGAAATCGTGAATTTTAGCCTATTTGGAATTATTTGTCAATGGTTCAAAATGACAAAAATGGAAAAATTTGTTAACATGAATAAACATTTAAACGGCAACTTGGGCGACATGAACCTCCACGCCGACACGGAGGCGGCCTACGCTTGCCACCATACGGTCCGTTAAGCGACTATCGCCATTGCCGACACGGCGTGTAGGTCGCCCATCAACAACTCTCTCCTGCGGACGACGCGAAAGGCGATACCAGTCGTCCACCCAACCAATTGACTGCCTCAGAGCTATCCTTCCAAGTGGCTTGTCCCCCCGAGCGACATGGAGGACGACCAGCCGTCGCCTTCCAACCGCTAGTCCCTCCGGACGACGCGAAAGATCGTACTAGTCGTCCTTCCAGCTCGTTCTCTACCATAGCTCCTTCTAACCAGTCGCCTGCCTCTCCAGAAAATGCGAAGCAAACCTAGCCCCCCTTTTTTCGTAACCATCCGTCCTCTGGGATGACGTGAAGGGCGGTACTAGTCATCCCCTTCAATTGATCACTCCAATGGACGCCTCAAGAGGCCATGCGAGTCGGCCACCCGGCCTCAGCTCCCCCTTCTCTCATCCTATGTGGTTCCCTCCGCTCGAACGACGGTTATACGGTATTCGAACCCATCAACATCGCATTAAATGCACTGACAGTCCCTTAACTCCTCCATCTCTCATGGTATTTAAGTCACCTCGGACCCATGCATTTCTACGGTAATCCCATCCCATTAATGGCGAATAGACCACACTAACCCTCAAATTACCCATAACTTGACACCTGTAAAGGCCAGCCACAATAGCAGACAAAGAAGTGCTCAGTCAATCACTGGCTCACACGTGGAAGAGAGGGCTGACTCATCAGTGGTCTCTCAGCCAATGGAGAGACGAAAACACCCCCACAACCCTAGGTATAAGTAGCAATATGAACAGCAAACCAAGTACGTGATTTTTTCTGAGTGAATTCCTGCTCCATTAACTTTTCTCTCCCCATTGCTAACTTGACCGTCGGAGGAACCACCGGAGATCCCAACTCCGCCTCTTCCGCAGGTGTTCTCTTGCTGTAGGTGAACCCCCTGACAGGAGCAACGTCACCGGACATTAGGAGAGAAGGCGGACTCCGCTCTCTTAAAAGCTAAACTCACACCAAGGTTAGTGACTGTGATTATATACATTAACAGTTTGGTGCCCACCGTGGGGCCTTCTTTCTTCTTCTTGCAATCATGTCTAGCGGTGATGATCTTTCCGGGTCGGGGAACCTACCGGCGGGCTATGTCACTCAAGCCCAACTCCAGGAATCCACCGAGAAGATCACTCAAGCCATGCAAGCAACCATGCAGACCCAGCTCAAAGCTTTTGCCGATGAACTCTTCACTCGCCTCCCTGCTCTCGCGGCACGGCCAGCGCCATCAACAACGGTGGCGGACCAACCCTCCGCTAGCCGCCATTCTACTGCTCAAGGTGATCGCCGATTCGTCTTGCAGCAAACCCCGCTCCTGGAGACTCCTCATATTGATAAATCAAGGAGGGATCACCAGGCGTGCCGCCCTCATCGGCTGCGGCGGTAGGCTCGGCAGCGCCAACTCAAGGCGCCATTCCCTCATCTTGACCTCACCGCGAGAGCCACGCTCCTAGCCAAGGCGCAAAGGGACCCGGCGAGTCTGACCTCGAGACCTCACCTGCGCCAGCGGCACTCCTCCCAACTACCCACCAGCGACATACTATAATCGTATATCAACCTCGTCACGACACCATTAGAGGAACACTCCCTTCACCGACTCCATCATGAGGCCGGCCGAGAAGTTCAAGATGCCGACGATGGATAAGTATGGGGGTGATAGAGACCCTACGAGCATGTTCAAGACTACCGCAACACCATGATCATGATGCAGTGCACCGAAGCGACTATTCATTGCCGCTCGCCACTTTGACAGTGGAGCCAAGCTTTGTGGAACTCATTGAGAAGAAGTCCATTGAAGCTTCAAGACTTGAGTCGAAGTTCATCCACCATTTCGCCAACGCCAAGCCCAAACCGCCATCCAAGGTGCTCATCCGCATCAAGCAAGAGTCGGGCGAGAGCCTCGGGGCCTACATAAAGCGATTTCAGCGAAGAGGCTAGAAGTCGAAGATCAAGGGAACAAAATCGCTATGGCAGCTCCGTATGGCTACGACCGGGCGACTTGTCTAAAGCCCTCAACAAGAAGCCCATCAGAAGTTATGAGCATTTGATGTCCAAAGCCCATGCTTACATGAACATGGAAGAAGCAGAAGCTTACAAGATCGCAACAGAGGCCGAATCCAGCAAGGCGGCCACTCCTATTTTGGCGTCCACCCCATCGGCAACACTAGCATCTCATCATCCTTCTCAGCCGACTCCATATGTGGCTCCCCCCGCGGCTCCAGCCGCCCCTCCTACTAGGTCGGCCCAAGATCCACCTCGGAGGGAAGAGCCCAGAAATGTCCCAAGGAATCCTCCTCCCAAGAACAACAGTAATGGTCGGTTCGACAGAGGGAGGACAAGAGCGATGCTCCCTCCAAGATTTACAGCCTCAACACATTCCTCTCGGGCCCTACACAAGGCCCGAGGGAGGGACTCCTCAATAAGCCCCTCCACGGATGAGGTGGGATCCAAACAAGAGAGATCCACGGCGATTTTGTCGATACCACGAGATCACGGCCATGACACTCGAGGCTGCCGTGTTCTCGAGGAGGGACATTGAAGACCTCATTGAGAGAGGTTTCTTGAAGAATTTGATCTGAGGAGCAACATCCCAAGAGGGACGCACCACGCACTCGCTCGATCTCCCGACCTCGACCCAACTTCGGGCATAGAGGCGGTCGGGAGTCGGGGGTTATCAACACCATCGTGGGTCCTACTCTAGGAGGTGAATCCAACAATGCTCGAAGAGATATGCCAAGCTGCGGGTGAGCAGTGCGACAAGAAGGCGAGATGTGTCCATCTCTTTCAACAGGCCGACTTGGAAGGAGTCGAGACACCTCATGGCGACCCCATCGTCATCTCGGCCGACATTCACGGCTTCAAGGTGAAGAGAATCATGATCGACACCGAGCTCGTCGATATATTATTCTTGGATGCGTTCAACCGCATGGGTATTGATAGATCCAAGCTCCGACCATCTTTGGGTCCTTTGATTGATTTCACGTGTCATTCTCAGCTTTCGAGGGCAAATCACCCTTCCTTTGTTGTTGGGCAACCCCATGCTAATCATTTGTTGGCGTCCGGTTAAGTAGTGATGGACATCAAGTCGGCGCGATAACGCCATCTGGGCCGAACGTCCCTCCATCACTTGCGAGCCATCCCGTCCACCTATCATCAGATGATCAAGTTCCCAACATCAAGAGGAGTTAGGATAGTCCGGAGCAACCAGAAGGAGGCCCGAGCTTGCTATGTCCTCTCCACCAAGGGGAAAGGAGTCGCGACCGCCATGCCCATCGAGAAGACGGCTCACCAGCTCAAGGAGAAGACGGAGCGCGAGAGGAGGACTCCAGTTGAAGACCTCCATGAGATCCCGGTCGACCACAAGGGTGAGAAGACGCTCAGGATTGGGTCCAGCCTCTCGGAACCATTAAGAGGTGTGATAATTGCTTTTCTTTTATCTAATCTTGATCTGTTTGCTTGGGGTCCAGAAGACATGCCAGGCATTTCACCCGATGTCATTTGCCATGAGCTCTCTGTCGACCGACATGCCAAGCCAGTTCGAAAGAAGAAGAGCACAGGGGCGGCGGCAAAGAGGCGTGATGGAAGAGGTCGGCGGCTCGAAAGTCGACTTCATCCCGGAGGTCCAGTATCCCGAATGGTTGTCCAACGTCATCCTAGTGAAGAAATCTAGTGACAAATGGAGGACATGCGTCGACTTCACCGACCTCAACAAAGCCTGCCCCAAGGACAACTACCCTCTTCCTCGCATCGATCAGTTGGTAGACGAAAGTGCAGGACATCAGCTGCTGAGCTTCTTGGATACTTTCTCGGGCTACAACCAGATCCGCATGGCGGAGCATGATCAGGAGAAGACGTCCTTTATCACCGACCGAGGTACCTTTTGCTACAAAGTCATGCCCTTTGGTCTCAAGAACGCCGGTGCGACTTATCAGAGGCTGGTCAACAAGATCTTCAAGCCCCAACTCGGCCGCAATGTGGAAGCTTATGTGGATGACATCCTGGTGAAGTCAAGACTTGCAGCCGCTCATATTGCCGACCTGGAGGAAACCTTCACCACCCTCCGACGCTACCGCATGAAGCTCAACCCTACTAAGTGTGCTTTTGGGGTACAGTCGGAAAAATCTTAGGGTTCATGATCACCCAAAGGGGCATTGAGATCAATCCAGAGAAGATAGAAGCCATTGAGCGACTTCCTGAGCGGCGCACCATGAAGGACATTCAGAAACTCAATGGCAAGATAGCCGCCTTGGGACGTTTTCTCTCCATGTCAGCTGAGAGAAGCCTCCTTTTCTTCAAGATACTTAGGGGAACCAAGGACCCCAGAAGAAATTAGAGTGGGTGAAGAGTGTTCGTCGCCTTGAGGATCGCTGAGTTAGTGGTTGAAGAAGAAGTAAAAGCTTCCTTCACCCTCACGCTCGTATTTATCTGAGGGGCCAGCACCGCGTCCTTTCATGATCAATGGAGGAGATTGAAGCCCGCTCTGAGGTGCGCCTGGGAGATGAAAAACCTCTCCCATCTGTTCTAAGAGGGCCCACCATCGAGGTAGTAGCTTGATGTAAAAGCGCTGGCGACATCAGCCACGTTCCATCAACAGAATGTTTGAGCCTCTTCCCGGACCCCCTTCCGACCAAGGCTATGCTACTTATTTCACTTGGACTCGTTTCCAACCGACTCCAAGCGAAAGGGGCCAACTGTTATGGTCATAACCACCAATTAGTGATTAAAGAGGAAAACCAAGTGTTAACATGAATAAACATTTCGGCTCGTCAACTTGGAGTGACATGAACCTCCACGCCCGACCCACAGGGCATCCTCGACTGAGCCTCATGCGGTCCGTTAAACAACTATCGCCATAGCCGACACGAAAGGCGGTGTAGGTCAGCCCATCAACAACTCTCTCCTGCGGACGACACGAAAGGCGATACCAGTCGTCCGCCAAACTAATTGACTGCCTTAGCGCTATCCTTCCAAGTTGCTTGTCCCCTCGAGCGACATGGAGGACGACCAGCCATCGCCTTCCAACCGCTAGTCCCCCCGGACGACGTGAAAGGCGGTACTAGTCGTCCTTCCAGCTCATTCTCTACCATACTTCCTTCCAACCAGTCGCCTGCCTCTCCAGATAATGCGAAGCAAACCTAGCCCCCCTTTTGTCGTAACCATCCGTCCTCTGGGACGACGCGAAGGGTGATACTAGTCATCCCCTTCAACTGATCACTCCAATGGACGCCTCAAGAGGCCGTGCGAGTCGGCCACCCGGCCTCAGCTCCCCCTTCTCTCATCCTATGTGGTTCCCTCTGCTCGAACGACGGTTATACGGTATTCAAACACATCAACATCGCATTAAATGCACTAACAGCCCCTTAACTCCTCCATCTCTCATGGTATTTAAGGCACCTCGGACCCATGCAGCTACAGGCGCCGCCAATCCCATCCCATTAATGGCGCATAGACCACACTAACCCTCAAATTACCCATAACTTGACACCTATAAAGGCCAGCCACCATAGCAGACAAAGAAGTGCTCAGCCAATCACTGGCTCACATGTGGAAGAGAGGGCTGACTCATCAGTGGTCTCTCAGCCAATGGAGAGACGAAAATATCCCCACAACCCTAGGTATAAGTAGCAATATGAATAGCAAACCAAGGAAGTGATTTTTTCTGAGTGAATTCCTGCTCCATTAACTTTTCTCTCCCTATTGCTAACTTGACCGTCAGAGGAACCACCGAGAGATCGGCTCGCCTCTTCGCGGTGCTCTCTTCTTTGTAGGTGAACCCCTTGACAGGAGCAACGTCACCGGACATTAGGAGAGAAGGCGGACTCCGCTCTCTTAAAAGCTAAACTCACACCGATGTTAGTGACTGTGATTATATACATCAACAATAACCAATGATTTTTTTGCTATTTTTAGTTATTTCGACCTATTGGCAAATTTCATGCGGGCTAAAGTTAATGATTTCATGAGCTATAACCCATGATTTTTTGATATTTTAGTTCTCTCAACCAAGTAGTAAATAATTTTGCGAGTCACCAATTCATGATATTATGAGCTATAACTCATAATTTTAGACATTATTGGTTTAAATGCGTTGGCTAATAATTTCTTAGGGGTGAAAATAGACAATTTCAAGAGTTGTAACCCATAATTTTGGGCCATTTTTAGAGGATTAGACCTCTGAAATATAATTTCCCAAAGGCCAAAATTCAAGATTTCAAGAGCTATAACCCATGATTTTTAGCCATTTTAAGTCGTTTTGACCCGTTAGCAAACAATTTTGCATAGACCAAAATTCATGATTTCATGAGTTATCACCTACGATATTTGGCCATTTTTAGTGGTATCAACCCATTGGCAAAAAATTTTCGGAGACCAAAATTTATAATTTTATGAACTATAACCCATGAATTTTGGCCTTTTTTACGCATTTCTACCAATCGACAAATACGTCAAGGAAACCAAAATTCATAATTGCATGAGTTATAACCCACTTTTTTTTTACCATTTTAAGTCATGTCGACTTATTGACAAACAATTTTTCAGAGGCCAAAACTAAGGATTTCATGAGCTACAACCCATTATAGTTATCCATCTTTTGTTGTTTCGACCTACTATCAAATAATTTTGCACCGGTCAAAATTCAAGATTTCAAGAGCAATAATCCATGCTTTTTGGCTATTTTTTGTCATTTTAACCTGTTGATGCTGAAAAATGCACACAGTCAAATGATCTCTGCTTTGATCTGAACTTATGACGTGGAGCTCGCTTTCTCTTCTAGTGCCTGGAAGCGATTATGGATGGAAGGGATTTGGTTATGCCAGAGAATGACCTGTGAAAAGACAGAGTTGGGATCTCCGGTGATCTCTCCGACGATCAAGTTAGTAATGGATTTTTATGTTGAAAAATCTTACCAGAAAAAGGGTTAGGGTTTTTGTTATTTGTTACCTCTTTCATTGAGCAGTTCCTATTTATACGAGGGATCTGAGGGCATTCTTGTCCCTTTAATTGATTTGGACTTGAGGGGTGAGTCAGATAAACTTCCACGTGGCGACCGCTGATTGGGCTAAAGTTTGGTATGGGCGGCAGTGTCGGTTACCTTCAGTGTAGAGCGATCATTGGTCTTAGAGTTTGTCTTGTTCCTTCACTATTAATGAGATGGGATTGGCGTGCACCACAACGGTAAGTTTAAGGTGTCTTAAATCTTGTGAGGGCGGAGATATTAAGACATTGACTGTTCATTTAATGTGATATGGACGTATTGTCGGGGTCAAGTCCTATGCCACCGTCACTTACGTTGAGCACATAAGCTTGTCGAATGAGGAATCGCCATCAAACGGTCGTAGAATTGACCGAATTAATTATCTCGACTTTCATATGCAGATGACCGAGAGAAGAGCAATTTAACATCGCTTGATGTCGTTCATGAGGGCACCCGGTTAACGAGTCGAGTATTGATGCCTATCGACTCGTTTCGCGGAAGGGTTCAGCCGAAGAGCCGCGTAATGACACCTTTCGTGTCGTCCATGAAGGCTTTTGGCTGAGAGAGCCGAGTGATGACGCCTTCCGTATCGTCCACGAAGGCTTTTGGTGAGAGAGCAGTGATGGCGCCTTCGTGTCGTCCATGAAGGCTTTTGGTGAGAGAGCAGTGATGGCGCCTTCGTGTAGATCCCGCGAGGCTTTTAGCTAAGAGAGCAGCGTGATGATGCCTTCGTGTAGATCCATGAAGGTTCTCGATTGGTGGAGTCGGCGATGGCATCAAGGGGCGGCATGTTCATTTAAGCTGGCGATGGTGCAGGTCATTTGTTGAGGTGACTTGCCCAGTCGGGCATCTTAATCCTCGCGGTTGTGTCTCTCCCACTCGACTAATTAATTCCCCACTAATAACTAATAATAGAAATTATCCAGGACCATAACAGTTGGCCCCTTTTGCTTGGATTGGCGGGCAGTCCTAAGCGAAGCTACATATCCGAGTCCTGGGCGGTCGGAAGCGTGTTGTAGGAGAATCCCGAAGGTTCTCTCGATTGAACGTGGGTGACATTAGCATGTCACTCTAGAAAAGTGGGCGGTTCCTCGAACTATGGTACGGCGTTTCGATTCTCGAGGTTAAATCTCGACCGTCGAGCGAAAAATCAAGCGTGATTGGGGACTGATCGATTGTTTGTGGGCCCCTTTCTCTCTTAAATGTGAAAGAAGAAGTAGCAGACCATTTCCAACTATTCTCAATATTTTCCGAAGAAATCTCCGACGATTCTCCAGCAGATTTTCTCCGGCGTGTTTTCATGGATTCTGATTGTTTAAGCAAACTAGATGGGTTTCACTCTAAGGTGAAAGAGGCTCAAATGCGAACTTTGCGCTCCAAGTTTGATATCCCCGAGGGGTATGAACTGACAGCGCCGGCGGCCTCTGCTACGATATGTAGCCATGGCCCGGGCCAGTCTCCGTTATACATCAAGCATTTGGAATGTGGACTGCGGCTGCCTCTGCACCCATTTCTCCGAAGGGTGTTCGATGCTCTTGGGGTGTCTCCGATTCAGATGAAGCCCAAATCCTTCACCTTGTTAGTGGGTTTCACCGTGATTTGTTCATGGTTGGGAGTTAAGCCTTCTTTGAATGTCCTCGGGCATTTTGTCAGTGTGACTGTCCAGAAGGCGCCTCATTATCACTTGCAAGCGATTGGGGACTTCAAGATTGTCTTAGACATTCCAACATCAAACAAAGGATGGAAAGAGAGATTCATCTGGGTGACTGGGGACGACTCGAACTTATCTTGTTCGGCATGGCCCGAGATTAGGAGGAAAGCTTTGGGTCCTCGTCCCTTATCGGTTGCTGAGAAGCATGACTTGGGATTGATCCTCACTTACACAGGTCCGCGTAAGATGGAGGTCCTCGTCGATAACTCAATATTACGCTGGTAGGATTCGTCGATGCCCCTAAAGATGAGGATGGTGAAGGCTCCGCGACTTGATTTTTAGGAGTCATCTAGCTTCGAGGATAGCTTCATGCGGCTCTTGGCGATGACTCGAGACTAGCCAAGAGAGTCGTGAGAATCCACTCCAGAGGGCCGCTGCTGTCGTGATCAGTCGAAACAGCCGTCGCCGGTGTGGACGGTGTGGAAGTGTAAGCTTCTAGAGGCAACTTCACCGGCTGCGGCGACGAAAAATGGCTCCGCGGTCAGGGGCGAGACAATTGAGGGAAAACTCGGCGACCCGATTAGAGTGGAGGCGTGCGAGTCGTGGGAAGAGGGCGTTCTTCAACAAAATAAGCCGATGTCTGAAAGCTGCGGGGAGAAGCGGGGCTCAAAGAGAAGGAGCCGGTCGTCGGCTGAGCGTACTCATTGGCTGGGACGGGAGCCGGTTGGAGCTAAAGAGGTGGGACCCGTTCCAGCCGCATGGCCTTCCAGATACTTCACGGCTGAGTCCAAAGTGGGTCACTGGGAGGAGACAAGAGATTTGTTGATAGGGAAGCTTCATACGCAGCGGTGCTATGATGGCAAGCGGACCTGACGCGCAGCACCGATTTGACCCTAAGGATCATTTGGACATTCGGTCATCTGTGTTCAGGTCGCGATATGCACAGGGGAAAGCTGTTGAGCAATTTGCTCTTCCCCGTGATGAGGAGCTTCTTAAGGAGGTTCCTGATGTGAGCCTTCATGGTATACTCCGGAGTTATTTAACTCGTGGATGTTTAGTGGAGAGGGAGATATACCATCGCTTGGCTCGAGGCCACCATGCCTTTGAAAAGCTTCGTGCGGCATATGAAACTCGGGGAGACAATGGCGGCACTGATTTTGAACAAGTCATCAAGGATCTTTTGAGCAAACAAGCCGAGTTGGATGGTGGTGCCGAGAAATGGAGGTAAAACAGCGATCACGCAGACTCAAAGTCCGACCGAAGAAAATCGGCTAAGATCCAAGAGCTTAGGCGAAGGCTCCGAGTCGACGGTGAAGAGCCAGACTCGTTAAGTGAGGCGCTCAAGGAACGGGACTTGGCCGTTGCGCACGTCGCTCTCGAGAAGCATGTCGCCCAACATGCGAAGGCTCAGTTGGCCGAGGAGTCGTCCGCTAGGCAGAGGCTCTCGAGTGAGTGTGTTCGACTTGAAGAGTCCCTGTGTAGGGCTCAAAGTAGAGAGGAATACTTAGAATCTGCGAGTTACCGTTCATCCCTTATTGAGGGAAAACAGTCAGCGATTGTTGAAGAATTCCGTCAAAGCTCTATGGGAAAATTCGAGGTGGCGCTTGCGTGCAAGGCGATGCATTCACGATGGCGTCACACACAGGTCTTTGAGTGCCAAGAGTCGTCTAGTCGACCCGTACCCACCTATCATTTCGATTCGTAGATCTTCTTTCTCAATTAGAAGCGGGGGCGGCTATAGCGTAATGGAAGCGAGGCCCGAGGAGAAAGGCGGTCGATTCGCCATTAGGCGAGTCGAGTGGGGAAGTGAGAAAGAAACGGCGAGCATTATTGCGGAAGTGAGTGAGGACGCGGGGCGTGAAGTTCCATCAACTCCCCCGCACCCTGTGGTTGCTTCCTTTCCTCTGACTCCCGGGGCCGACATGGACCTTTCATAGTTTAGATTTGCGGATTGAGGAGTACGTTGTTCCTATTGTACTTATATATGTATTCGAGAACATACGAATGAGAATGAGAATATCTTTGCTACTCCTATCTGTTGTTTATTTTTATTTTTCTTTGCGTCGTCCATTGACTGGATCGACTCGATGAGTTGAGATGTAGATTGTTGTCATCTCGATTAACTTTTTGATTTTCCCTAAATTAAGAGACATCAGGTTCGAGGGGAGACACCGGGTTGTGACGTCGTCTCGATGACCCGGTGTTATTTTCTCGGCACTCAGCTACATCAATCTTTATAATTTATATTTATTTATTTATTATATTGTTATTATTTTTTTTATATATAGCTGTTAGCTTTGTGGGATGGTGGCGAGATGTAGGCTGACTTCGACTATTGGGTTCATGCTTTCCAAGATGCGATTGGAGGGATTACTGCTGATAGTGATGTCACGGTACCCTCAGCCGCTATGGCGCTTTGGTTCTCGTGCGAGGAGACGTGGGGCATTTAAAGAGGAGTGGTGCCTCAATTTTCATAAGGCGGTTGGAGCCCTCTTTAATTTAGACCATTGATTTTAGGTTTTGGCGGATTGTTGAGATGTTGCCACGTTCGCCGTGGCTTTCTTATAAATGTCTTTTCCTCACTTTTCGAATCCGCTTTGCACATTCTAAAACAAACTTCATCTTCTCCCTTTCTTTGAATTCTAAACCCAGAGCTCATATCAATGGCTGCTTCTTCATCTGCCCCCGTGAATAGACTTGCCCTATTATCGGAATTTCATTCCAAGATGAAAGAGGAGGATTTAGAGACGCTGCATGAGAGGTATGATATTCCGTCGGCCTTCAAGCTGGCGCTACCGGAAAAAGACAGCATCGCTTCCGAGCATGGCGGCAACAAGGCCCCCTTGTATGTAACCCACTTGGAGTACGGGTTGCGTCTCCCTCTTCCCCCATTTGTAAGGAAAGTTTGTGAGCGACTGGGGATTTCTCCCATGTAGTTTGCTCCCAATGCCATAGCCGCCATAATGGCATTTCTGGTCATATGTCATCGGCTAAAGATCAAGCCGAGTCTTCAGCTGTTCAGCAATTTGGTGAATGTGAAGACGAATAAGAAGGATGCTCACTTCTTCTTCATCGCCTCGGGTCAGAGATTGGTGAATATTCCGGACTCGAACAAAGATTGGAAAGAGAAGTTCGTATGGATTTTCGATGCCGACTCAATCTTGATTTGTCCCACTTGGCCAAAGATCAAGAAGGGGGTGTTGAAAGCCCTTCCCCTTTCACCTTGAACAGCAGTTTGGCGAGGATCGGGGGTTCTGGCGGGTCTCGCGACATCATCAATCTATTTGACCCGGCCACTCTTAGAGTGGCGGGTTCATCATCAATGTGAGAGGAGGAGGATGAAGAGGCGGCCCGCTTGCGAGTCATTGCTCGGCCAATTTGTTGATAAGGAGGCGGACTCGGCCAGTGAGGTGGAGTAACCAGCTACCTACAAGAAGCGAGGATCGGGTTGTCAGCAAAGGACAGGGAGCAGTGGTCGACAAAAATTGACACGATGGCATCCATGCTCACCAAGCCGGCTACGATTTCACAAGTCAAAGAGCCCGAGAAGAAGAAGTTGAAGGGGGGTAAAAAGGTGACTCAAAAGAGGAAGAAAATGAAGACGAAAGCTTCCGAGTCGATCGGGACAACCAGTCAGGATGTTCCTTCTCCTGGAGAACAACATGCCCCAGAGTTGGCTTCTCATTCGCCCAGGGAAGTCGTGGTTATAGGTGAATCTTTTCCCGGAAGGGAGGAGGTTCATTCTGGCCCGTCTGAGGAGGCTCTAGGGGTAGACAGCGGCCCCGGAAAGCTATCATCGCGGCCCCTTTCGTCCAAACAACTCTAGGGCCGGGTGTTGGGTTGGCTATTCCAGGCGAGTCGGTTGCGAAGCCGGCTTCTTCTAGTCGTCCTCCCTTGGATTTGGATTCCCGGGTGCCTTTTCTCCACAGCTTCTCCGAGATTGACAAGTAGAGTTGGAAAGAGCTTCGAGCTCGCCTTATTAGCGAATTGGAGGAAGGCTTCTGCGGTTGAGGAGCCCAGGAGGATGACGGTTAGGTGCCCTGTCGGTTCTGTATAAGGAGGACTCAGTTTTTCTATCTGGCCGGGCCCAGGTGATGGCTATTAAGCAATTTTCCTTTCCTAGGGATTTGGATTTGATGAAGGACGTGCCGTCCTCGGGCCTCCGTATGGCATTACAAAGCTACCATAGCAGGGCGGCTTTGGCTAGTGAAGAACTATACAAGCGTCTTCATCTCTTAAATCAGGTTCGCAATCAGCTGGATGATGACTTGTCTAAGGAGAAGGAGGTCTGCGAGAATGACGAGAAGAGGATCGCGGTCCTCGGAGCTGAATTGGGTGGTATCAACGCCAAGTGGGAGTTGGAGTTGGAGAAGAAGCAATCCACTATCTCTCAACTCCAAACCCATTGTGCTAAGCAGTCGGCTACTATCTTAAAGTTGAGAGAAGAGGTGACTAAGCATAAGAAAGTGGTCGAGACCTCTCAACTGGAATCCGCCGACCAGGGAAAATGGGTCAAGTCCTTGGAGGAAGAACTTGAAGCCGAGAAGCAGGCGAAGTTGTCGGGTCAGGAGGAGGCTCATTCGAGTCAACTTGCCTTGTAGAGCTTAAAAGTCAAACTAGGTGGCTCGAAAGCGGCCCTCCAGAGGGTTCTTGCTGACCTCCAATCCATGGAGACCCGACTCAATTTCATGGCGTCAGAAGATGGGAAAAAGGAAGTCATAGAGGCTTATCGGTTTGGTCCCATTGGAAAAGCCGAGTTGTTGCTGGCCGTCAAAGCCGATTTTGATTATTTGAAGGCCCAGCTTCCCCAGGGTGTTGAGCCGTCTCCCAGTCTCATCTACCCACCTCTAGTAGAGAATAGCCTGCCGATGTTGCTGGAGCTCGAGAAGAAGGGAGCGGGGATTGACTTGATCGCGGACGAGGCGGGGGCGGCGAGGAAGACGATGGTGACGATGATGATGAGGATGAAGATAGTGATGGCAGCGGGTCTACCTAGGAGGATGATGAGTCATCTTTTTTATTTTTTAACCGCTCACTTTTGTAATTATTTTGACTCGGCCTTTGCGGCTTCTGTACTTGTATCTTATTTTTGAGTTAATGGGAATCTTCATTCGTCTTATATCTTCATGTGTTGCTACTTAAATTTAATTTTGGTCGTGTTGTTTTAGCCTCATTCGACCAGGACATAGCGTTTTCCATCGTGAAAAATTAGATAAGTATCTTTCATTACAAAGAATGCTGGGAAGATAATGAAATATCATTTTATTAATAAACTTGTATGATGAATAACCTATACAATGAGCGGTGATAAGCCCAGCGAGTATTACTTAGGGACATTTTATCATAAAACATCATTTTCACTATCAGGGTCTGGCGTAGATCCTGCTGTAGCGTTGGTTCGACTCGAGGTACTCACTTTGGTTCGCGATATGGTTTCATGGATGATTCTTTCTCGGCGGGGCCGACCTCTGTCTTTGCGGTAAAGGGCAAACTTGCCGCCTTGGAGCGACTTGACGCATGGCAACCCGGAGGTTGAGTGCTTAGGACTTACGTAGTGCCTAAGTCTTTTCGGCAAAGTCGATCTCTATTTTTTGAGGCAAAGAGCAAGCCTGTCGTCTCGGAGCCGGCCCCTGGGGGAAGCGATTCGATGCTTGACAACCCGGAGGTTGAGTGCTTAGGACTTATGTGGCGCCTAAGTCTTTTCGGCAAAGCCGGTCTCTATTTTTTGAGGCAAAGAGCAAGCCTGTCGTCTTGGAGTCAACCCCTGGGGGTAGCGACTCGATGCTTGACAACCCGGAGGTTGAGTGCTTAGGACTTATGTGGCGCCTAAGTCTTTTCAGCAAAGCCGGTCTCTATTTTTTGAGGCAAAGAGCAAGCCTGTCGTCTTGGAGCCGGCCCCTGGGGGTAGCGACTCGATGCTTGACAACCCGGAGGCTGAGTGCTTAGGACTTATGTGGCGCCTAAGTCTTTTTGGCAAAGCCGGTCTCTATTTTTTGAGGCAAAGAGCAAGCCTGTCATCTTGGAGTCGGCCCCTGGGAGTAGCGACTCGATGCTTGACAACCCGGAGGTTGAGTGCTTAGGACTTATGTGGCACCTAAGTCTTTTCGGCAAAGCCGATCTCTGTTTTTTGAGGCAAAGAGCAAGCCTGTCGTCTTGGAGCCGACCCCTGGGGGTAGGGACTCAACGCTTGGCAACCCGGAGGTTAGGTATCTTGACTCATCCTAAACACGAGGAAATACCCTTACTCAACTTAGTGAGAGAAGTAGATTCGTTTGGCTGAGTAAGTTGGGTCGCTTGCCCCAACTAAGCGAGAAGGGTTCCTTGACTCGACCTAGCTGGAGAGCTCGCCAGAACTCCACCCAGCAAGGAGGTTACCTCGACTCGAGCTAAGAGAGTGGGATGCGTCGACTCATGTTAGGTGAGAGGGATAATATGCCTGAGCAAACAAATTGTTAGAACAAATATAATTTTAAGATAAGTTGACAACCACCAAGAAAAGACATCGATTCATAATGGCGAAACTTTCGAAGCAGAGTTTATAATAGCAGCTTACTGAAAAAACTTTTTGAGATGTTCTATGTTCCATGGATGCTGCAAAATTCTTCCATCGGGGGCTTTCAAGCGATAGGTGTCGGGCCGGAGCTCTTCGAGGACGGTGTATGGTCCTTTCCAAGTAGGTGTCAGTTTGCCACGCTTAGTGTCCTTGTCGAACGCTGCTTTCCTCAAGACGAGGTCGCCAACTCGAAACTTCCTCGATTGAACCTTGCTGTTGTAGTATCTGGCTATCCGTTCTTGGTTGACGACTTGCCTGCGTAGCGCTCTGGCTCAAACTTCATCGACGAGACCCAATTCCACGCGAAGGTCGGTAGAATTTGACTCTTCGTCGAAGTGTTGGAGTCGGATGGTCGACATCTTGGACTTCCACCGAGTCCTTACGTTCCATAAGCCAAATTAAAAGGAGTCTCTCCAGTTGAATTTTTGTGAGTCGTCCGGTAGGACCATAGGATGTTGGGGAGTTCTTCGACCCAATTCCCAATCTTGGTCTCCACCCTCTTCTTCAGGGCTTGGAGGATGCATTTGTTAGCGGCTTCAGCCAGACCGTTACATTTGGGATGGGCGACTGATGCAAACTCGAGTCGGATCCCCCACTCTTCACAGAAGTCTTTGAATCCTTTGCTACTGAACTGAGTGCCATTGTCAGTTATGAAGGATCTGGGTACTCCAAACCAACACAGGATTGACTTCCAAGCAAAGCGAGTGATATCTCCTTCTCCAATCTTCGCCAAGGGATCGGCTTCTATCCATTTGGTGAAATAGTCGATGGCGACAATTAGGAACTTTCTTTGCCCTGAGGTGATGGGGAGAGGACCTAGTAGGTCAAGCCCCCATTGGGCAAAAGGAACAGGGCTTAGAATAGGGGTCAACTCTGTGGCGGCAGCTCGTGGAATTTCTGAAAAGAATTGGCACTTTTTAGAACTCGAGACGAGCCGCTTGGAGTCGGCTATGATAGTAGGCCAGTAATACCCTTGTCTTATGACTTTCTGGGCGAGTGTCCTCGTCCCCGGGTGATTTCCACAAACTCCTTCATGGATTTCTCTCATCACGTACTCGGCCTCTGACGGTTGTAAACATCGAAGAAAGGGACCCATGTCATTTAGGAATGGGACAACCGATAGAGTCGGTATCAATCATGGTGTAGCGACAAGCATTCCTCGTAGGCTCCTAGCCCGGTGCGTCATTGGGCAAAGTCCCATTTGTCAGAAACTGGATAATTGGATCCATCCAGCAAGGTTCCGGAGCCGCGCTGGCCTGCATGATCTCCGCATTCGATTCATCAATGCTTGACCGACTTAGTGTGTCGGTGTAGATTGGTCCCGGATTGCACATGGAACTGGTCGATGCAAGCTTGGATGGTCATTTCGAGCATTCTTGGCGCGGGGAACTTGGGTCATTTTGAAGTCAGCCAATTGAGCTAGCAAAT
Organism: Asparagus setaceus; assembly: GCA_012295165.1. NCBI lineage: Eukaryota > Viridiplantae > Streptophyta > Magnoliopsida > Asparagales > Asparagaceae > Asparagus > Asparagus setaceus. The sequence continues at coordinate 36,673,832 of CM022702.1, forward strand.
CCTTGACCACCTTCAAGTATCAGATCATCCTCTTGTCCTTGGCCGCATATTTGCCGTTAACTTGATGAACCACGAGTTGGGAGTCAGCTAATATGTATAGGTTCTCCTTGGCCCGGCCTTGACTCGAGATCGGCAATGGCCGTGTTAAACCCCGTTGTTTGAAGCACGGAATCACGAACACGATTGATTACTCGGTGACGGTGCCATCCGGGCTCCGCAGGACGACGCCCGCTCCGCTACCCGCCTCACTCGATGACCCATCCACTTTTAATAGCCACCAAGAAACAAATTCGGGTGAGTCATAATCAGAAGGAGAATAAATGGAAGGAGTTATCGCCTTGCTATCCAGCTTCTGCTTTGGTGGTGATTGATTAGAGGATGGAGGTTCGGCTGGTTCGTCAGCTGGCGAGGTCGTCTCTATGAGGAAGTCGGCTAGGGCTTGCGCTTTGATCGTGTTTCGAGCCTCAAAAAGTACGTCATACTCACTGAGCTCGATGGACCACACAACCATTCTTCCCGAGGTGGTTGGGCTTCCCAGGGCTTTCTTCAGTGGCAGGCTCGTCCGCACAATGATGGAGTGTGCTTCAAAATATGGACGAAGTCGGCGGGCGGTTTTGATGAGCGCAAATGAGGCCTTCTCAATCAATGGGTAGTTTAACTCGCCCGCTCTGAGGATCCGGCTAACGTAGTAGATCAGCTTCTGGATGTGGTCCTCCTCTCACACCAAGACGGAGCTGACTGCCTCGGGCGAGATGGCTAAATAGAGGTATAGAGTCTCCCCTCTACCGACTGACTTAGGAGGGGCTTAGTGCTCAAATATGCTTTAAGCTCTCTGAATGCATTGCAGCACTCTTCCGTCCATTCAGCTTCTTCTGAGGGTCTTTGGTTCCTCTCAATAATTTGAAGAAAGGGAGGCTTCTCTCGGCAGACTTGGAGAGAAAGTGTCCCAAAGCGGCCATCTTGCCATTGAGCTTCTGGACATCCTTCATGGTGCGAGGCTCTGGTAGTTGCTCGATGGCGACTATCTTCTCAGGGTTGATTTCTATGCCTCTTTGAGTAATCATGAACCCCAAAAATTTTCCAGATTGTACTCCGAAGGCACACTTGGCAGGGTTGAGCTTCATGCAATAATGCCTTAACACCGAGAAGGTCTCTTCAAGGTCGGCGATGTGCGCGGCGGCTAGCTTAGACTTTACCAAGATGTCGTCCACATAAGCTTCTAGAATGCGGCCGATCTGAGACTTGAAAATCTTGTTGACTAGCCTCTGATAAGTCGCTCCAGCATTCTTGAGACCGAAAGGCATCACCTTGTAGCAAAAAGTGCCCCGATCCGTGATGAACGACGTCTTCTCCTGGTCGTGCTCCGCCATGCAAATTTGATTGTAGCCGGAGAAAGCATCTAAGAAACTAAGCAGCTGATGTCCCGCACTCTCATCCACCAGTTGGTCTATCCGAAGGAGCGGATAGCTGTCTTTGGGGCAAGCTTTGTTGAGGTCAGTGAAGTCGACGCACGTTCTCCATTTCCCGTTCGCCTTCTTCACCAGCACAACATTGGATAACCATTCCGGGTATTGCACTTCTCGGATGAAGCCGGCCCTCAAGAGCCGCTCAACCTCTTCGGCCTACGCCACTGGATTACGGGCGAGATGTCTCTTCTTACCGGCTGGCTGTGTTCGGTCAGCAGAGTTCATGGCAAATGACATCAGGTGAAATGCCCGGCATGTCTTCGGGTCCCCAAGCGAACACATCCACATTCGCCGAGAGGAAAGATATCAACACTCCCCGCAATGGCTCCTTGAGATCCGACCCAATCTTGAGTGTCTTACTGCCTTCGATGTCGATCAGGATCTCATGTAGTTCCTCAACAGGAGTCGTCCTTTCTTGCTCCATTTCCTTCTCGAACTGAAGGGCGGTTTTCTCAATTGGCGTGGCCGCCGCCACCCCTTTCCCTTTGGTTGAGAGCTAGTAACAAGCTCTGGCTTCCCTTTGATTGCTCTTGGCTACTCCAACTCCTCCAGGAGTTGGGAATTTAATCATTTGGTGATAAGTGGAGGGAATTGCTCGTAATAAATGGAGGGCGGTTCGTCCCAGTATAACATTGTGGGATGACTTGATGTCCATCACTACAAACTGGACGTAGACAGTCGACTTGCAAGGGTGTTGACCCACTATGAGAGGTAGGGTGATCAATCCTTCCGACAGCTGAGAATGGCCGGTGAATCCGATAAGAGGGCCCCTAGACGGTTGCAACTAGGATTTATCAATACCCATGCGGTTGAACGCATCTAGGAACATAATATCTGCGGAGCTCCCGGTGTCTACCAAGATTCTCCTTACTTCAAACCCATCGATGTCGGCCGAAATGACAATGGGATCATCATGAGGCGCCTCAACGCCTTTCAAGTCAGCATCACCGAAAGAGATGGTCATATCCATCGAGGTCGCTTATCCCCACCATCTACTGTAGAGCATGGCGGGCATATCTCCAGAGCATTGTTGGATTCCCTCGAGTGGGGTGTAGCGATAGTGTGGATAACGTCTCGGCTGCTCTGCCCGTTATCTCGGCGGTCCGGTGTCGGTCGGGGCCGTGGTGATCTTGACCGAGACCTCTGCTCATCTCTTCTGGGGATTGCCTCCTTCTGGCATTCGTGGGCGACCAAATTCTTCAAAAATCCTCTATTGATGAGGTCTTCAATGTCCCTCTGAAGGATGCGGCAGTTATCGGTGTTGTGGCCGTGATCCTTGTGGTATTGGCAAAATTGCTTTGAGTCTCTCCTCCTAGGGTCGGATCTCATCTGAGGAGGGGGAGTCTTGAGGAGCCCCTCTCTCTGAGCTTTATCAAGGGCTCCCGAGAGGGATGTGTTGAGGATTGTGAGGATTTGCTTTGGAGAGACTTCTCTCTGTCTTCCTTCTTGTCGAACCTGCCATTCTGATTGTTATTCTTGGAAAAGGGTTTTGAGTGTACCTTGGTTCCTCTGCTTAGGCAGATTTTGTGGTAGCCATGTGGTGGTGGAAGCGGGTCTCGAAGTTGGGACTATAGAAGTCGGTTGGTAGGCATGGGGTCTTTGGTGTCGCGGGGTGTAGCCGTTGAAGTGGAGGTGGTCGTGCAGTTGGTTCCAGCTCCTTCCAGGGCCTTGTAAGCTTCTGCTTCCTCCATGTTCATGTATTCATGAGCTTTAGACATCAAGTGATCAAAGCTCTTCATGGGTTTCCTAGAAAGGTATCTAGAGAAGTTAAACGATCATGGCAGGCTACTAGTCCGCCATGGCTACTCGGCCCCGGTCTTCAACTTCAATCTCTTACGCTGAAACCTCTTGATGTATGTCCTGAGATTTTCATCAGGCTCTTGCTTGGTGAAAAGGAGCACGTGAGAGGGCAACTTCTGCCTTGAGTTAGCTAAGAAATGGTGGACGAACTTTTGGCTGAGCTCCTTAAAGCTGCCAATGGACTTCCTCTCCAAGGCGTTCCACCAAAACTTGGCGCTCCCTGTCAAGGTGATCGAGAAACATCGACAAAGAGTCACCTCAGGCGCTTGTAGCATGACCATGGTATAGTAGTAGTTCTGAACATGCTCCTCGGGGTCTCCCTCACCTTTGTATTTTTCCAGAGTCAGCACCTTGAATTTTTCAATTGGAGCCCTCATGACTGAATCAGTGAAGGGGGTATTCTCTCCAAATGCTTCAATGATAGGCTGATGGGCCCGATTATAACCGTCAGCTAGCTTGGGGTGATGGAGCCGGATAACTGAGAGGGCCTTTGGGCATGTCCCATTGTGCCCCAGCGTGGCGACTTGGACTGGGCTCTCGGCGATCATCTCGAATGGCGGCGAAGTCGCTTCGGGGCATCGACTGTGTGTGCAACAACTGAGGCGTGCGCTCTTGGCGCTCTCTTGTCGGGTTGATGGAGTGCGGCGTCAACGGTAGAATGCTTGCTGCATGGTTAGTGATGGCGCCATGGCGGTGGATTAGTGAGGAGGTTCTAGGAGCATCACAGGATGATTAGGCTGCTTATTTCTTTGTCTTTGGGAGAGCAGGAAGATGGCGGAGGATCATGTCAGTGAAGGCTTCGAGCTGCGCCTGCTGATTGAGTCACTTTCTCGGTAGCTTCTTGGAGCTGAGCTTGGGTAACATACCCAGCAAATTGCCTAGCGGTAAGCCGCGCCCATGCGACATGATTACAAGAAGAGGAAAGAAGGCCCGCGATGGGCAATGGCGGTGATCTTGAAAAATGCACAGTCAAATGATCTCGCTTTGATCCGAACTTATGATGTGGAGCTCGCTTTCTCTTCTAGTGCACAGGCGATGGCGGATGGAAGGGATTTGGTTATCTTGGGAGAACGACACTGTGAAAATCTGAGTTGGGATCTCCGGTGATCTCTCCGACGGTCAAGTTAGTAATGGATTTTTATGTTGGAAAATCTTACGAGAGAAAAAGGGTTAGGGTTTTGTTATTAGTTACCTCTTTCATTGGCGGTACCCTATTTATCTGAGGGATCGAGGGCATTCTTGTCTCTTTAATTGATTTGGACTTGAGGGTGAGTCGGATAAACTTCCGCGTGGCGGCCGGTGATTGGGCTAAAATTTGGTATGGCATTTGTGTGGATTACCTTCTGGTGTAGAGCGATCATTGGTCTTAGAGTTTGTCTTGTTCCTTCACTATTAATGAGATGGGTTTGGCGGCGTGCACCACCTTTATTAAGTTTAAGGTGTCTTAAATCTTGTGAGGGCGGAGATATTAAGACCTTATTTGTTCATTTAATGTGATATGGGCGTATTGTTGGGGTCAAGTCCTCATACCGTCACTTACGTTGAGCACATAAGCTTGTCGAGCGAGGAATCACCATCAAGCGGTCGTAGAATCGACCGACTTAATTATCTCGGCTTTCATATGCGGACAATAGAGAGAAGAGCAATTTAACATTGCCTGGTGTCGTTCGTGAGGGCACCCGGTTAACGAGTCGAGTATTGATACCTATCGACTTCGTTTCGCGAAAAAGGTTCGGCAGAAGAGCAGCGTAATGGCGCCTTCGTGTCATCCACGAAGGCTTTTGGTGAGAGAGTGATGGCGCCGAGTATTAGTCCACGAAGGGTTTTGGTGAGAGCCGTGATGGCGCCTTCGTGTCGTCCACGAAGGTTCTCGATTGGTGGGTCGAGCGATGGCATCAAGGGACGGCATGTTCATTTCACTTGGCGATCGGGTCTGGGTCATTTCTGTTGAGGTGACTTGCCTAGTCGGGCATCTTAATCCTCGCGGTTGTGTCTCTCCCACTCGACTAATTAGTTTCCCACTAATAACTAATAAGAGAAATTATCCAGGACCATAACATAACCCATTAGCAAATAATTTCGGACAGACTAAAATTCATGATTTCGTGAATTATAGCCCATGATTTTTGGCCACTTTTAGTGGTTTCGACCTATTGGTAAATAATTTCCTAGAGGCCCAAATTCACGATTTCTTGGCATATAACCCATGATTTTTGGCCATTTTAGATATTGAACCCCAGGCAAATAATTTCATAGAGGAAAAAATTCACGATTTCATGAGCTATAACTCATTATTATTGGTCATTTTTAGTCATTTAGACCCGTTAGCAAAAAATTTGTGGAGAAAAATTCACGATTTCATCAGCTATAGCCCATGATTTTTGACCCTTTGAAGTCGTTTTGACCTAGTGACAAATAATTTTGCAAAGACCTAAATTCACGATTTCAAGAGCTACAACCCATAATTTTTGGCCATTTTTACTCGTATTGACTCATTAGCAATTAATTTCATAGAGATAAAAATTCACAAATTTATGAATTATAACCCTTGATTTTTGGCTATTTTAGATGTTTTGGCCCATTGGCAAGTACTTTTCCATAGGCCAAAATTCACGATTTCATGAACTATATCCCACGATTTTTGGCCATTTTTAGATGTTTCGACCCATTGGCAAATAATTTAGTAGAGACCAAAATTTATAATTTCACAAGCTGTAACCCACGATTTGTGACCATTGTAAGTCGTTTTGACTTATTGGTTGATAATTTCCTTGTGGAAAAAATTCATGCTTTTATAAGCTATATCCTATGATTATTGGCCATATTTAGTCAATTTGGCCCATTGGTAAATAATTTTGTGAAGTCTAAAATTCATAATTTTATGAGCTTTAACATGATGTTATGTTACTTTTAGTTATTTTGGCTGATTGGCAAATAATTTCTAGAAGACCAAAATTTACAATTTCATGAGCTATATAACCCATGATTTTGGCCATGTTTAGTCATTTCGAACCCTTAGCTAAAACCCATAATTTTTGGCCAGTTTTAGTCATTTCCAATCACTACCAAATAATTTTACAAAGGTTAAAATTCATGATTGCATGAGCTATACCCATGATTTTTGGTTCAGTGGTTTTGATCCATTGGTAAATAATTTCCAAGACTTTAAAGTTTACAATTTCATAAACTATAATCCATGATATTGGCTATTTTTACACATATTGGCCGTTTGGAAAATAATTTTGTGGATTCCAAAATTCACGATTTCATGAGCTATAACCAGGATTATTGGCCATTTTTAGTTGTTTTGACCTGTTAGCAAATAAGTTTGTGAAGGCTAAAATTCACAATTTCATGATCTAAAATGCACGAATTTTTAACATTCTTAGTGGTTTCGACTCGTTGGCAAATAATTTCCCGAAGGCCAAAATTCATTATTTCTTGAGTTATATAATCCCATGATTCTTGACCATTTTTGGTCGTTTCAACCCATTACTAAATAAGTTTGTGCAAGCCAAAATTCAATATTTATAGAGCTATATCCCATAAATTTGGGCTATTTTTAGTCATTACGGCCCATTGGTAAATAATGTTGTAGATTCTAAAAATTCATGATTTAAAGAACTTTAACCCATAAATTTTGGTCATTTTTAGCATGTTAGACCCATTGTTAAATAACTTTGAATAGTCCAAAATTCTTGAAAAGTCATGAGCTACAGCACACAAAATTTTACCATTTTTAGTCATTTTGACCCATTGACAAATAATTCCATGCAGGCTAAAATTCATGATTTCGTAAGCTATAACAAATGATTTTTATGATATTTTTAGTCATTTCGACCCATTGGCAAACAATTTCGCGAAGGACAAAATTCATGATATCATGAGCTATAACCCATGACTTTTGGCCATTTTAAGTCGTTTCGACCTACGGCAAATAATTTCATAGATGCCCATATTTCCGATTTAAAGAGCTATGACCCACGATTTTTGGCCTTTTTAGGCGTTTTGACCCCATTAGTAAATAATTTTGCAGAGACTAAAATTCACGATTGCTATTTTTTTACCATTTTTAGTGACTTTGACCAATTGGCAAATAATTCCTCGAAGCCAAAATTTATGATTTTATGAACTATAATCCATGATTTTTGGCCATTTTAGTCGTTTAAACTTATCGACAATTAATTTTGTGGTGGCCAAAATTAACGATATCATGCGCTATATAACCCACAATTTTTTAGCATTTTAAGTCGTTTTGACCAATTAGCAAATAATTTTGCAGAGGCCAAAATTTTTGATTTCATGAGCAATTACCCACGATTTTTAACCATTTTAAGTTGTTTCGACTTATGGGCAAATAATTTTGAGGAGACCTAAATTTACAATTTCTTGAGCTATAACCCATGGTTTTTGACCATTTTTAGTCGTTTAAACTTATCGACAATTAATTTTGTGGTGGCCAAAATTTTCGATTTGAAGAGCTATGACCCATGATTGTTGACCATTTTAAGTCATTTCGACTCCCTAGCAAATAATTTTACAGAGGGTAAAATTCCCAATTTCATGGGGAATAAGCCACGATTTTAGCCATTTTAACTCGCTTTGACTTATTGGCAAATAATTTTGAGGAGACCAAACTTCACAATTTCTTGAGCTATATCCCATGATTTTTGACCGCTTATTGGCAAATAACTTCATGATGGCCAAAATTCACGATTTGAAGAGCTATGACCCATGATTTTTGGCCATTTTTGATTGTTTTGACCCATTGGTAAATAATTTTATAAATGCCAAAATTCCCAATTTCATGAGTAATAACCCACGATTTTTTACCATTTTATGTAGTTTCAGCTTACTAGCAAATAATTTTGAGGAGACCAAAATTTATGATTTCTTGAGCTATAACCCATGATTTTTGACCATTTTTAGTCATTTTGACGTCATGGCAAATAATTTCACGGTGGCCAAAATTCACGATTTGAAGAGCTATGACCCATAATTTTTGGCCATTTTTAGTTATTTCGACCCATTAGCAAATAATTTCATAGAGACCAAAATTCACATTTTCATTAGCTATAACCTTGGATTTTGGGCCATTTTAGTGATTTCGACCCATTGGTAAATAATTTCCCCGAGGCTAAAATTCGTAATTTCATAAGCTATATAACCCATGATTTTTAGGCATTTTTAGTCATTTTGACCCATTAGTAAATAATTTTATGGAGATAAAAATTTAATATTTCATGAGCTATATGCCATAATTTTTTGCTATGTTTAGTCGATTTGACCCGTTGCTAAATAATATTGTGGATTCTAAAATTCATTATTTCAAGGGCTATAACCCGCAGTTTTTGGCCATTTTTAGTCGTTTCGACCCATTGAAAACTTTCTGAGTCCAAAATTCATGGTTTCATGAGCTACAACCTATAATTTTTGGCCAAGTTCAATTATTTCGAACCATTGACAAATAATTCTACGCCGACCAAAATTAATGATTTCCTAAGCTAAAAGCCGCGATTTATTTGCCATTTTTAGTTATTTCCATAGGTAAATAATTTCTCAAGGGCCAAAATTAACAATTTCATGAGCTATAACCCATGATTTTGGCCTTTTTTTTGTGGATATGATTCGTTGGCAAATAATTCTGCGATGGTCAAAATTCATGATTTAATGAGTTATAACCCACTATTTTTGGCCATTTTAAGTCGCGTTAAAACATTGGCCAATAATTTTGTGGAGGCCAAAATTCACGATTTCAGAGCTATAACTCACGATTATAGGCCATTTTTAGTCATTTAGACCCGTTGGCAAAAAATCTGCGGAGGGAAAATTCACAATTTCATGAGCTATAACCCATGATTTTTGGCCATTTTAGTCATTTTGACCCATTAGTAAATAATTTTGCGAGGCCAAAATTTTGATTTCATGAGCTATAACCCATGATTTTTGGCCTTTTTGTGGATATGATTCGTTGGCAAATAATTTTGTGGTAGCTAAAATTTATGAGCTATATAACCCATGATTTTTAGGCATTTTTAGTCATTTTGACCCATTAGCAAATAATTTTGCGAGACTAAAATTCACGATTTCATGAGCTATATAAAACATGATTTTTGGCCATTTTTGATTGTTTTGACCCATTGAAAACTTTACGAGTCCAAAATTCATGGTTTCATGAGCTACAACCTATAATTTTTGGCCATTTTAGTTATTTCGACCCATTAGCAAATAATTTCATTGAGGCCAAAATTAACGATATCATCGCTATATAACCCATGATTTTGGTCATTTTTAGACATTTCAACCCATTAGTAAATAATTTTGCGAGACTA
>CM022702.1:36683529-36859003 GCA_012295165.1 Asparagus setaceus
TATTATTCCTTTATAATATATGATGTATATATATTTAAATCAAAAGTTCATTAGAAAACAGATTTAAGATTATTTAAGTCTTAAAATCAGTACATAAAACTTAAGTAGAAATGATAAGTCGGTTAAAAATATGACATCATATGTGCAATAATATCAAAAATATGTGATTAAATTTTAAGCGAATATTTGAAAGACAAGCGAATCGAATGTACATTTGGTTAAATTCTATTAGTTAATAAACTCGAATACTAAAAATATTTGTTTAGTGGTAAATGAACCACCGAATCGAATATGACTAAATAGTTACTCGAACAATTATCGAACTATTTGTTAATTATTTGGTTCATTTCCACCCCTGCTAACAAGGCCCTAAGTTTTACTCCCATTTTCTAGGAAGCCCCATATGCTTTTATTTTTTGACAAAGAAACTCTTAAGTTTTACCCTTTTTATCTAAGAAGTCCTCAACATTCTCTTTTCAACAATGAAGCCCCTAAGTTTTACTCATTTATGCTAAAAGCCGATTAAGTTTTAACCTTCTCTTCTAAGAAGCCCTTAAGTCTTCTTATTAACTTAGAGATTTCGTTGTCAAAAAAATAAAGTTGGGGCCTTTTCTAGAGTGGGGTAAAACTGAGGGGGCATGTTTGTCATAAATAGAAAGTTAAGAGCTTCTTAAAAAAGATAGGTAAAATCCATTGGTAAATTATTTAACAGAGTCGTAAAATTGTCGATTTTTGAGCAATATCCCATTGGCAATTTTCCTTCGTTTTGACCCATTTGCAAATAATTTCACGGAGGCCAAAATTCATGATTTCATGAGCTATTATAAATAATTTTTATCAATTTTTAGTTGTTTGGGACCATTGGCAAATTATTTTATGAAGTCCAAAATTCATGATTTTATGCGATAACCCATGATTTTTGCCTTTTTGTTTTGACCCATTTGAAAATAATTCCATGGAGACTAAAATTTATGATTTCATGAGCTATAATACTCGATTTTTTGCAACTTTTAGTCGTTCTGACCCATTGACAAATGATTTCATGGAGGCCAACATTCATGATTTCATGATGATGGGAAAATAAATGGTTACCTCCTAAGTTGCAAGTATACAACTTATCAAGTTATAGTATATAAGATTATCGATCCCATGAGGAACGGGAAGTAGGAAAAGTTTTGTTCAAGTTTTGGTTCTCAAATTATGCGCGACAATTAGGAGTTTATGTACATGGTGAAAGTGGTCATGGAAAGATTAGAGAGTGGATTGTGGATTATGTGCAAAATAAATGAAACGAGGAAGAAAATGTGTTGTGGAGAGATTGAGATTGTGAAGGTGAATAAGTGTAAATAAAAGAAAACAAGATAGAGAGAGAAAGAAATAAATGAAAACGAAATCAAGAAATCAAAATTAAGAAGGCAAAAGATGGAGGATTCAATTAGAGATATGAAGGAATCTAGAATTGAATCCACTAGCTAATCTCACTTATAAAATATGAACCATTCTCTTTTATCACATTTCATTTTAGATTTATTAAGCATAGACTATCAAACCACTTAAGGAAAGCATAACCTATCAAATTATCACCTAAATGAAATCAATACTCATGAGGAGAATAATAACAAGATAGTAATCCTAGAATTCATAAGCATAACCTATCAAACCACTTAAGGAAAGCATAGACTATCAAATTCTTCTTCTATCGATTAGTTCTCTAGTTGATTAGCCTAAATATGATCTTTTTAAGCATAAGAGAGTGATTCACAAATATAAGAGAGAAATTAGACTAGTTTCATGCAAAACTAGATCCCCACAAGAGGTTTAGTTCCACATCTTAGAAAAATAAAAGAAATCAAGAGAGAGGAGGAAACATAATTACAAGAATGAAAGAGGGAAAGAAATAAAGAAAAGAAAATAAGATTGCAATGAAAGTAAATCTAATCTATGAATTAAAGACAATACATGAAAGTAAATTGCATGGAATTAAATTGCATGAAAGTAAATCTAAGCTACAAAGCAATTAAATGAACAAGAAAGAAAATGAAAAAGAAATAAAATAGAAACCAACAACTCTGATCTTAATCTAATCCTCCTTTTGGTCCTTGGATTAGAAGAAGAGAAAGGAAATTGAAGGGTGAAAATTTTATTTATTGTGTAACAAAAGTTATAATTTTGGAAGGTCTTCAATTAAGAGTAACCCTCCTCTCCAAATAGAGTTTTTACAAAATATTTCACAATCTCAAGCCCTCACTCTACCCCTCTATTTATAGATAACAAGAATCTCTCACAACCTTTGGATTTGCCTTGGCCCCCAAGTAACACTCACAACCATAGGATTTAGGTTAGCCCCTAAACAAACCTCATAGCCATAGGATCTCTCCAAATAATCTAGACCATTGATTTAATCCTTGAGAGATGGGCTTTGTGGGCTTTATTTCTTTTGTATTTAATTTCTTTAAGACTCTTGGGCTTCTCTTTAATGCTCTTGGGCTCCTTAGAATTTAACTTGGCCTTCAAATAATTGAATATATATCACTTAAATTCGGATTTCTATCATAACCCGCTGCTGCTGATGAAATTTTGAGAATCTGGTAATTTGGATGGCTCCGTCTCGTCGAGATAGGCGATTTTATATATAATATGTTGAATTCGCTTCCGGATTGAGAGATATCGCTTTTCATTGCGTTGACCATCCCGGCACGAATTTGACTTTATTTTTCCATATTTGATTTGATTCTCAATTGTAAGCCAAGTTATTAATAATTGACCAAGAAAGTGATGTGTGTTGAGATTTTGCTTCTAAACTTAGTCGTGGGCTTTGGATTTAGGCATTCTGGGCTTCATTAGAGATCTTTTGGGCTTGAAATAATCTTCATTTGGGCTCTTATTCAATAATACTCCATTAGCCTGCAAATTAAGATAAAAATAGTTATTAGTAGGATATTTATTCATATAAAATAGGTAATGAGGGTATAAATTTGTAATTAAAATGTGATAATCAAATACCCCCACACCTAAACTCTTGCTAGTCCTCTAGCAAAGAAAATAAAAAGAAAACCTAACTCACTTTCAGAATCGCGGTTGTATTTAGCATACAACAAGCCTTTAAACCCTTAGGTTACCCTAGTGGACGAGTTGTAGTCTCGGAGGGGAAAATGAATATACCCACAAAATTCATCAACTTGCCAATTTAAAGAAGTTAATGAAATAATTAATTCATTTGATATCTTCAAACATTCCAATTGAAGTTGGTTAATACTCAAGAAAACGTTTTTATCATAACTCCAATGTAATTTTCTTAAAAAATCATTCCATTATAGTTATACAAAACCAAGTTTAACTCAAAATTTAATTTAAATGTTTTGAAAAGAACATGCTAACTCTTTGTTTTAAACAAACTTCAAGTCTTTTAATCCATTTAATTCTTCAAGAACATATACAAATATAACTATATATAAAAACATGGTTAGTAAGATTTTTTAAAATTTTTAAAATTTTTTTTACTCTTTATTCCTTGGTGGTTTTGTTCTTTTAATCGGCTTTCTAAGTGACCATTTAGCGAGTTTTGAGCCAATGAATCCCAACCCAATTGGGCTTAGGTCATTAAGCATAGAAATACTCCTCGGGCTTAATTACTAATTCAACTTAGGCTTAGTAAAATAGAACCACCAATGATTTTAAGAGAAATTTTTCTTCTTTTGTTAAGTTAGTATAATATATATATGTGTATATGTATATATATTCGAACAATATTTGGATCAAGACAACTTAAAAATTATTTTCAACTCTAAGTTAGTGTAGGGTTGAAAAATGTTTAATGATTGAATGAATGTATTACAATCAAACTCTCTCGATTCTGAGAGGAAGAGAAGATTGATTTGACTTCTCTTTTGTATGGGTTCTTGGTGGCGATGGGATGCTTCACTCGATGCTCAGTGAGATTGCTTCCCGTTGACGATCAGATCAAAGCAGCGAATGATCTAGAGGTTGTTGAAGAGGAGCTTGATCTCACTTGTGCGCAAGTGTGGAATTTTCCAAGAGTTCTCCAAAAAGCCAGCCCCTTTTTCCATTGGGCTTTTAGCTATTTATTGGATGCGCGTGGTATGCGGCGCTACTACGCGGGCACTTCGATGCCAGCGGCTGCTTCTGATTAAGCAGGCTGCTGCGATAAAAGCGTAGCCTTCTGATAGCGGGTAGTGGACCTTGTCAGACCCTAGTGCTGCGGGCGAGCCTCGTTAAGCCACTGGCGCTGCAGGCGAGCCTTGTCACACTTTGATGCTCATGTAAAGGTCGAACTCCGCTCCACGTGCGAACCTCGTATTGAGGTCGAGCCTCGCCTCTTGAGCATGTCTCGTTTTGAAGCGTGCACCGGTCTAGCCTTGGTTGGATGTCGAGATTCACTGCCGTTGGCGAACCTCGGTTGAATGTCGAGGTTCACTGCTGTAGGCGGACCTCGGTTGAATGTCGAGGTTCACTGCTGTAGGCGAACCTCGGTTGAGCGTTGAGTTCGCTGGCGTGGCGAACCTCGGTTGAATGTCGAGGTTCACCGCTGTAGGCTAACCTCGGTTGAATGTCGAGGTTCACCGCTGTAGGTGAACCTCGGTTGAATGTCGAGGTTCACCGCTGTAGGTGAACCTCGGTTGAATGTCGAGGTTCACTGCTGTGGCGAACCTCGGTTGAATGTCGAGGTTGTTTAGCGTGGCGGACCTCGATTGAATGTCGAGGTTCACTGCTGTGGCGAACCTCGGTTGAATGTCGAGGTTCACCGCTGTAGGCGAACCTCGGTTGAATGTCGAGGTTCACTGCTGTGGCGAACCTCGGTTGAATGTCGAGGTTCACCGCTGTAGGTGAACCTCGGTTGAATGTCGAGGTTCACTGCCGTTGGCGAACCTCGGTTGAATATCGAGGTTCACCGCCGTAGGCGGACCTCGGTTGAATGTCGAGGTTCACCGCTGTAGGCTAACCTCGGTTGAACGTTGAGGTTCACCGCTGTAGGCGAACCTCGGTTGAATGTCGAGGTTCACCGCCAGGCAAACCTCGGTTGAACGCCGAGGTTCACCGCTGTAGGCGAACCTCGGTTGAATGTCGAGGTTCACCGCTGTAGGCGAACCTCGTTGAATGTCGAGGTTCACTGCTGTAGGCGAACCTCGTTGAATGTCGAGGTTCACCGCCGTAGGCGGACCTCGATTGAATGTCGAGGTTCGCTGGCGTAGGCGAACCCGGTTGAATGTCGAGGTTCGCTGGCGTAGGCGAACCTCGGTTGAATGTCGAGGTTCACTGCTGTAGGCGAACCTCGTCGAACTTCGACGTTGTGGGCGAGCCTCATCAAACTTCGACGTTGTGGGCGAGCCTCGTCAAACTTTGCCGTTGTGGGCGAACCTCATCAAACTTTGACGTTGTGGGCGAGCCTCGTCAAACTTTGACGTTGTGGGCGAGCCTCGTCAAACCACCGTTGTGGGTGAACCTCATCATATGACTGTTGAGCTTCGTTTCACGTGCGAACCTCGTCATATGACTGTTGAGCTTCGTTTCACGTGCGAACCTCGTCTGAACGCCGAGCCTCGCAGCCAGGGCGACCCTCCTCTTATGCTACGAAGAACGGGTCGTAACTTTCAAACCGTATGTCGGAATTGGACGAATTATATATGGAAATCGACTATCTCGACGAGACGGAGCCAATTGTTTCGGTCATTTTGCCCAATTCCTTCCGGTTTGAGAGATATCAGCACTTTTGTCTATTTTGTAAAGTCAAGCATTCAGGTGAACTTAACCTTTAGACGGATCTGACTTCACTCAGATGGACCCTTAAGCTCTTTTGCTCATTCCGAGTTGCTGTTTAGGGATTAAGGCAATTTTTATTGCCTACAAAACCCCCTCCAAAGTTTTCAGACGTGAATGTGGTTGAATGGAGTCTGGAACACTTTGGATATGAAGACTTGTAAAATGGTCGCCGCGCATCGAGCGAGGAACCTTCTAATGAACACGTAAATTTGAATTCTTCACTTGCGGCTAATGATCGCCCTCTAGGATTTTTAGCAAACCCCGCCTATCAACGGATTTGACGTGCCTTTACCGACTACCGTTTGAATCGGGCTAGCCATACTTTTCCCCTCAAGATTGTGAGTTTGCGAGGAGTTTCTTTTAGGCTTAGTGCTAAAATCTCCCCTCTATCCTTAGCCGTTCAAGGCGTTGGATTAAAAGATAAGGGCAAATCGCCTGGTAGGCCATCATGTGGAAATGATCGAATCGTTCAGTGACATAGAAGTATAACGATCGTGATCAAAAGCAATCAAGTTGTTGATGGCGTGAGTATAACAACAGTGATTACGAACAAAATCATTTAGGAAATGATTTTGTGGGGTTAACTGAGTCGTTCAGTGACATGGGAGTATAACGACTATGGTTGAAATAGAGGCACATCGCATGGTAGGCCACTATTCGGAAATGATCGAATCGTTCAGTGACATAAAAGTATAACGATCGTGATCGAAAAGCAATCAAGTTGTTCAGTGACGTGAGAGTATAACAACAGTGATTACGGACAAAATCATTTAGGAAATGATTTTGCGGGGTTAACTGAGTCGTTCAGTGACATGGGAGTATAACGACTATGGTTGAAATAGAGGCACATCGCATGGTAGGCCACTATTCGGAAATGATCGAATCGTTCAGTGACATAAAAGTATAACGATCGTGATCGAAAAGCAATCAAGTTGTTCAGTGACGTGAGAGTATAACAACAGTGATTACGAACAAAATCATTTAGGAAATGACTCGTGGGGTTAGCGAGTGGATTGTTGACATGGGAGTATAACGACTATGGTTGAAATAGAGCACATCGCATGGTAGGCCACTATTCGGAAATGATCGAATCGTTGATGACATAAAAGTATAACGATCGTGATGAAAAGCAATCAAGTTGTTGATGGCGTGAGAGTATAACAACAGTGATTACGAACAAAATCATTTAGGAAATGACTCTGTGGGAGTGGTCCCGTCATCCTGTTTGAGAGGATTGACGGAGGAAATCTTGAGGGAACTATCAGAGGTGATTGTTAACATGATAGTTTTGGGGTCCCGCCATCCTATTGACGAGGATTGGCGGAGAATTTGGAGGAAACTGGTTATCGATGTGATCATAACATGATAACTTAGTGGGAGTTTGAAAGAAGACTACGGGTAGTACTTTTCGAAACTTACCATTAATAGGCATCATGATTCTGTCGCCTTCTTGATTGGTTAGGCGGTATGCTCCATTCGAGTAAACTGATTCCACTACGAATGGCCCTTCCCATTTTGGTTCGAATTTCCCCTTTTTCTTAGAATTGAGGATCATCGGTCGGACCGCGAGAACAAGATCGCCTTCCTTGAAAATCGACATCGGACTTTCTTGTCAAATGCTTTAGAAATCGAGTGCGGTAAAGCTTCGATATCTTTGTTGAGCACATGTCGCTTTTCATCCGGCATCTCAAGTTCCTCAAAGGCGTCGGCGATGATTTTCCTCGGTTGTCATTCGGTGGATAGCTATTGAGCGATGGGATTTGAATCTCTAACGGTAAAATGGCCTCACAGCCATAAACTAGAGAATATGGGGTGGTACCCGTCGGTGTGTGAACCGTTGTGCGGTAGGCCCACAAGCTTTGCCCCAGCTTGTCGTTCCAATCCTTCTTGTTTGAAGAGACCATCTTAGTAAGGATCTTGATGATCGTCTTATTAAAAGCTTCAGCCTGTCCATTCGCAGCAGGGTAATAAGCTGTTGATGCTAAATTCCGGATCCAGAATTTGTCGCAGAATCGCGTGAAAGCATGACTGACAAATTGGGGACCATTGTCATGAACAATCTGCCTTGGGACACCATATCGGTATATGACGTGATGTTTGACAAATTTAATCACATCACTTGTCTTGACCAATCTCAATGGGATGGCTTCGGCCCACTTTGAAAAATAATCAGTTATCGCCAATATAAAGCGATGTCCTTTTGAAGAAGGCGGAGAGATGGGACCAACAATGTCCATTCCCCATGTTTCAAATAGCGCGGCGGTAGGTAGGATGCAAATGTTCGGTGGTTGATGAAGATAATTAGCATGTATCGGCATGCATGGCATCGTTTAAGCCACGGCATCCCTTACCATTGTCGGCCAATAATACCCAAGTCTGCGCAGCCGGTCCCATAACTTAGGTCCAGGTTGGTGTGCTCCACAAACACCGTCATGAGCTTCTTTCAAGACTTGCTCTGTTTCCTTAGTTGACAAACATCGAGCGATAACCCATCATATGACCTTCTATACAAGGTGCGTAATTGGGAATCATAGTAAAATCTTGGCCTTCGTCGGCGAATTGACTCCTTTCTTTTATGTCTTGGGCAATATCCCATACAAGACATAGTCGATGATCGGAAACCGCCGATCTCGTGCTTCAAGTGACTTAGGTTAGATCTTCGGTACTTGGATCTGTAATGCATATTTTGGCCGAAATAGTTGCCGACTGGACACAATAACCTGCTGAGTAGCATTCTCAGGCAGGGCTAGCGTAGCTGCAAGAGACGCCAACGCATCAGCATAAGTGTTCTGCAAACGAGGTACATGATCAATGTAAAAGCTTTCAAATGAGTCAGCTAAAGTCACGGCTGCTGCATGATGAGGGATAAGGCCCTCGTGCCTGACTTCGTACTCTCCTCTTAGCTGTTTTACTATTAGCTGTGAATCCCCAAATGCTTCAAGGTGTTTCACGCCTAAATGTTTGGCTATGTCGAGACCAATCAATAACGCATTGTACTCTGCTACGTTATTGGTGCATGGTTCGACAACGACCACGGCTTCAGCGGTATCCGTGGTTTTGTGGAGATATCAATACTACCCCCTCGGCCTACGGGGCGTCGGGGGTTGCTCTCATGGCTCCATCGAAGAACAAGCGCCATACTGTTCCTTAGAGACCAAATTAGCCTCATAAGGTTCATCGGGCATGTCTTGATACAATTGACTTTCCCTTTCAATGGATGGTTAGCCATAAGATCACACCGCGACTTGACCCTTCATCATATACGAGGTTTGAAGTGAATGTCGTCTTGAGATAATAACAATGCCCATCTAGCCATTCGACCATTCAAGGTGCGGTGGGTCATGAATACCGTATAGGGTCAATTTTGGAGATGGCGTGTATGGTGCGTCACTAGATAGTGCGCATCTTTTGGATGGCGAAGACCAAAGCCAAACATTCCTTCGAATGGGAGGATATCGATATTCGGCCCCGACAGCGTCCTCTTGAGGTAATAGGCGCACGTTGCGTGGCCATTATCATCGTCTGTGCTAAGAGACCTGCTAGCATACTCAGAAGGCGGATGTAAATCAGAAAGGGCTTTCCTGATTTAGGTGCAACTAACACAGGGGGATTAGAAAGATACGTTTTGATCTCCTCGAATGCCTTCCGACAATCTTCATCCCAAACGAACGATACACCTTTCTTCATGAGCTTTGAGAATGGTTGACATTTCCCAGATAAATTGGAAATGAATCTGAGAATGTAGCAGCCCTGGAGACCCGAAGCTCGAGGCTTCTAGGAGGCGGAAGTTCTTGGATAGCTTTGACTTTGTCGGTCGAGGCATATACCATCTGCTGTGACCACGAATCGAAACTTGCCACTAGACATTCCGAAAAGACTTAGTTGGGTTCATCTTCAGCTGATGTGCCCGCATTATTTCAAATGTTGTCCTCAAGTCGTGTAAATGATCACTTTTGTGACAACTCTTGACCACCAAATCGTCCACGTAGCATTCAACTATTTTCGTAAATGTTTTGGAAAATAGTGAATAACCTGTTGGTATGTTGCTCCGCATTTTTAACCCGAAGGGCATGGTATATAACGGTATATCACGGCGGTGTTCGGCGATGTGTTCTTCATCATCGGGGTGCATTTTGATTTGATTGTACCACGAAAAGCCATCCATAAAGACATCCTTTCAAATCCACACGTGTTGTCGGCGATAATATCCGTGATTGATAAAGGAAAATCATCTTTCGGACATCTTTGAATTTAATCTCGATAGTCCACGCCGCGGCGGATCACGTCCACTTTTCTTCAAGACAGTACTATATTGGCTACCCAATCGGGTGTTGAACCTCCGGATGAACCACGCTTTGATCGGCTTCTCGATTTCTTTCTCAATGGCCTTCATGACTGAGGGAAAATCATCGTTCTGGCATGGGGCTTAAGCGGTTTGATATTAAGGCAATGCATAGCCACTCAAGGGTCTAAGCGGGCATATCTTCATAACTCAGCGAAGACATCGATATACTCCGTACCAAAGCGATAAGGCCCTCCTTTTCTTCAGCTGTCAAACTATCGCTTATGAATATGGGCTTTGGATTAGCTTCATCCCCATATCAACTCGGACTATTTTGTCATTAGTGGGCTCTCGTTGTTCAAAACGATGTTCTCATTGCATTCCAAGCTGTTGACTCGGTGGATCCTCGAATAGCGTAAGAGATCATCTTCTTGAATCTCTATTGGATCAGCGAGGTCATATTGGCCATCGGGGACCTAATTTCGCATCTATCTTGTCGGAATCGAGAGGCTGCCCGGAGATGAGTGTCGACTCACCCTCGATCGTAGCGTGCCGAATGCGGGCGACTCATATCCCAACCCTTTACGAAGTTTTATGATAGTAATCATCGTAGGGACATAAGCGGTCGGATCGGTGTCGATGCCTTTTCCGAAGTTTAGTCCTTCTAGGAGGAAGTCATACCCCATTTTCTTCATCAAATTTTGCGCTGTTGGCGAGAAATATGAGAATTGGGGTTCTTTTCCTTTTGCTTGGGGTTGTTCCTCCTCAGCTTGCAATGGTTTCTTGACCTGCCCAAAGATAATATCTTTCTGATCATTATTCCGGGCCGGTATCACAAAGACCGCTAGTGAAGAATTAAAGTGCCTTTGAGTTGTCATAAATGACGACCGAATGGGCAGGTGCAATGCAGGTTCAGCATACAACCGTGGAAGAATTTCTGACATGAAGTCAGTATGACTTTTGACACCCGGTGCGTAAGCTAAATCATAATTTTCATTAAAAACGACTATGTCGTCATCAGGATCATTCAGATCGATTACAAAGGGTTTTACATCATTGAAAACAACTCCTTGTTCGGGCTCTATGTCAGCTTCATTTCCGCTGTCATAGTCCTCGATCTGTGGTTCATCGGTTTGGCCTTCCTCAAGGTAGTGGACAGAATCAGTAAAATAATTCTCCACACCTTTGAATGGTTGCCTTTCCGCGACCAATGTTTTAACCGTCCCTTCTTCATCTACATACTTCATGCATTGATGCAACGTAGACGGGACGATCAAGTTTTCATGGATCCAAGGTTGACCCAAGAGCAGATTATAGGATGTATCCGCGTCGATGACATAGCAGGTAACATCTGTCTTCAAGTCTCCTATTTGGCATTTGAGTTTGATCTTGCCCAGGGGACGAGAATTGGTAGCATTGAAACCATAGATGGTAGTTCCTGTTGTTGCCAACCGATGCAACGGTATCCCAAGGTGTTGTATGATTCTCAATGGGATGATACTCAATGCAGATCCTGGGTCAACTTGAGCTCGGTTGATTCGGATAGAGCCAATGTAACCGGTAAAGTATAATGGCCTATCATGCTTCGGGTTCTTCACTTGCATGTCCTCCGAGGAGAAGGCAATGCAAGGTATTGGCCCAAAGACCTGGTGACATTGGGCAAACTTACGTTGAGCTTTACGGGAAATGGCGAGAGGCCGTTGTCATAATAGCTTCTCATGAGTAGATTGAGAAAGCCGCAAGAGTTCGAATAAAGTGATCCTCGCCGGGATGTTGGAGAGTTGGGCTAAAACATCGAATCGGAAAGGGGCCTTCGAAGTCTCAGGTGTGTCCTTCCTAAGCGCTCTGTTGTAGCGGATTTCCCTTGTTTTGGGCTCAATGACTGGCGCCTTTGATGGTGCATCGGGTATTGCCTCGGGATACTCCTTTGAGAACTCTTTCCCACCTCGGGTAGCCAACGCTGGTACAAATTGTGCAACGGGGGTGATTTGTTGCTCGGTGGAATCATTGATTTGCTCCTTTTCCGGCGCGGCAGAGGTAGCGTTACAAGTCTTCCCTTTAGACTTTGAAGAAGTCCATTGTTCATCTGATAACAAGTCAGGGTGAACCCACATAATTTCGCCTTCGGTAGTGTAAGGACCATGCCTTGTGCCTCCGATCTTTGAAGATCAAAGTTCACAACTCGCTTCGCTTTATGGATCGGTTTTACCATCTTGCACTTGAATTCCGCAAAGTCGCCAAATTGGAGGCGACCAGGTTTGCAGACACCTTCTTACGATCCTCCCTTGAGAGTCATAGCAGCCTTTTCAGACTTGGATCTTGTCCTTCAAAATGTAGCATGACCCTGTCGGGTGGTGTACCATTCGATGGTACATGCAGTATTTTGGATCATCCGTCCTTGAAGCTTCCTCCGGCTTCCTCATTTCTGGAAGCGTGATCTTGTTCATTTTGAGTAAAGTTTTAAGGATTGGTATGACCTGGTCATCCTTAAAATCATACTTCCTCGGAGGACGGGTGTCAGAAACATTCGATTTCTGCTTGAAGGGTCTCGAAGTAGGTTGGGTCTCCACGGCCAAGGTCTCCTTCCCCTTCGATTGCTTTTGAGGAATAAAATTGTTCTGATTACCCCCCTTCTTATGACGAGAATCCTGGGGTTCCTCGGCTTCGATCCTCATAAGCATGTTCTCAACTTGTTCGCCCTGCCTCACCAATTCTCTCCAAGAGTGTGCTTCAACTGCACCCATCTTTGAAAGTATGTTGATCGAGAGGTTGGCTCGACATCCCGATGAATGTCGCCTCAGGCTTGGTCCCGAATGCAAGGACTGATTCGAATCGCAGCGAAAGTCTTGGCGGACTCCGTCCTCTTTGCTTTCGGCCAACAAAGTGGCCATAGACACCTCGGTGTCATCATCAAAAATCGGGCCATAAAAGCCTTTGCAAATCTTTCCAAGAGCCGATAGAACCGGCTCTAACCTTGAAACTATTCGGCGACTCCCTTAAAGTCTTGATGAATAATCGGGTCATAATAGGATCGTTACCGTTATATGCCGGTTTAGCTTGAAATAGTAGATGTGTTGTGACGGAGAACTCTTTCGTCGGCGCACTAAATTAAGTGGCTTGAATTTGAGGATATGGGACATCATCCCATTCTATAGGATATGGCCTCGCCACTGTCCTCAGAACGCCTTGGAGCTTGAGAGCATCCGGTGCCTTTGGAAATCCCGCAACATATGATCTTGCTCTTTTGTATGCGGTTTGACTCGCTTGAGATGACATTGAGTGGACATCATGATCTGTCGTAGCCTTCTTGCTTCGATTTGGATCCTCCTTCGTCCATCTTCTTCTTGCCCACAAGTTTTTCCATCATCATTTCAACTTTGATAGATTCACATTGGCAAAGTAGTAGCTTGTTGCTCTTCGATTCTTCGTGTCATCTCCTCTTCTCGTTGACCATGAGGACAACGGCACGTCGCTAAAATCCGTGTTCGAAGGTTGAGACGTAGCAACGCCAGAGTTCTCATGTTCTTCAGAAGTACCCCCAGTCAATTGTCTATAATCGAACGAAATTGTTGCTCCGGAACGAAGACGGGTACCTCGATAAGCGCCTTGGCTATTGATTAATGCGCCTCGTAACCCTGGGGAATATTCAGGGTCAGACAATTCTGGACTACTTGTTGGGGTCTTGCTCACGCTTCTCCCAACCATGTTAATAAGTCTATGGAATGACCATGCGGTACCTTGTTCCTTATGGCGGAACCGCCTTTGTCTAGTTGACAGTCCGATAATTGCTCAAAACCGGCTGGTGTGTTGATGACCATTGGTATCGCGAGATAAGCTTCTCCGCAGCGCAATGAGATTGCATATGACTAGCATCAGCTTGCAGTGAGGTAATCCGGAGATCAGTGGGTGTACCCGGGTTGATTCGGCGCGAGCCTCATATGAGAGGGACTCTTTGAATCGAGTTTGGCCGGCTGGCGAGGTTGCCATTTCCTTTGATACGGCGGAGGAGAGGTTCGCCAGGAGTTAGTCTGTTTAGAGGAGACCTCATGTTGGCGGTTCGTTGCTTGGATGAGGTTCATCCCTTTAGAGGGACCTCATGTTCTTTGGTGAATTTGCCACTCAAGCGAGGCTCATCCTTCAAGGGGACCTCACGTTGTGGCGAGGTTCGCCACTTTGACGAGGCTTATCCCATTTTGAGGGATCTCATGTTGGCCGAGGTTAAGCTGGGCGATCCTTGTGGCGTGGTTCGCGTTGGCGTGCCATTGTCTTGTTTTAAATGAACCCCGATGATGACGAGGTTCATTGTTTGAATGAGTTCATCTTGTTTAGAATGGACCTCATGTTGTTGGGTAGGTTCATAATGGCGAGGTTCGTCATTACGGCGCTTCCGATGAGGTTAGATCATTGAGGCGCCTCCCTCGAGGTTCGCCCACTTGCTTTGATAACACCCCCGCCGAGGTTCGTGATGACGAGGTTCATCAATTCGACGCTTGTTATGACGCAGGTTCGCCAACGATTGATGTTCGTCATGTTGGCGAAATTCACCAGCGGGCGAGCTCATCTCTTTCAAGGGGACCTCACGTTGTTGGCGCAGGTTCGCCATCCGACGAGGCTCGCCCAGGGCGACGTTCATCTTGTAGACGCAGGTTCGCACCGGGCTTACACTCGTCTTGTTTCGAATGAACCCCTTGATGATGACGAGGTTCGTTGGCTTTCTTTGGGCGATAGTGGAATCGCCCAACGAGACCAAAGCTCGAGCACGCCGGGCGAAGCTTGGTTCTCGTCACGACGCTGTCCGAACGCCTTGAGAGGGACCGTTAGAAGGTTCGGTCTTCCCATAGGCAGAGCGAGGCTCGCCAGAAGCCAAAAATTGGCTAACAACATCCGAAGTTGACTTGGGTTGCTTAACAACCCACTTCTTAGCCTGCTGGCTAACTCTTGGAGCCTTGTCCTTGAGAGACAAAGGCTGATTGTCGAGGTTCGCTCGAGAGGATTCAGCAGAAGCCACGGGGGCTGAAGTCTCATACGAGACTCGACGACACTTGCGCTTCACTGGGCTAGATGCCCTAGAGGAGAGGAACTCCTCGTGCTTACCTCGATCAATTCAATGACCAAGGTTTGAACCTCGGCTCCAACCGCAATCTTGTCTCGACAGCCACCACCACCATCGAATGAATGGTTGCTCCCACTGTGGTCGCCATCTTCTGTAGGGTCGAAAAAATGTTTATTGATTGAATGAATGTATTACAATCAAACTCTCTCGATTACAGAGGAAGAGAAGATTGATTTGACTTCTCTTTTGTATGGGTTCTTGGTGGCGATGGGATGCTTCACTCGATGCTCGAGTCGAGATTGCTTCCCGTTGACGATCAGATCAAAGCAGCGAAATGATCTAGAGGTTGTTGAAGAGGAGCTTGATCTCACTTGTGCGCAAGTGTGGAATTTTCCAAGAGTTCTCCAAAAAGCCAGCCCCCTTTTTCCATTGGGCTTTTAGCTATTTATTGAGTCGCCGCGAAGATTCAGCGGTGCTACAATAACGCTGCCGCATACAAGAACGCTGGCCAAGCAGCTTAGCTGAATCTGCAGAAAAGCGTAGCCGCTTACAAGAACGCTGGTAGTGGACCTTGTCGACCCTTAGCGTGGCGGGCGAGCCTCGTACACCGGCGCCGCAGCGCAGCCTTGTCACACTTTGATGCTCATGTAAGGTCAAACTCCCACGCGGCGTAACCTCGATTGAGGTCGAGCCTCGCCTCTTGAGCATGTCTCGCTTTGAAGCTGCACCGTCTAGCCTTGGTTGGATGTCGATTCACCGCCGGCGGACTCGGTTGAACGCCGAGGTTCACCGCCAGGGCGGACCTCGGTTGAACGTCGAGGTTCGCTGGCGTAGGCGAACCTCGGTTGAACGTCGAGGTTCACTGCTGTAGGCGAACCTCGGTTGAACGTCGAGGTTCACTGCTGTAGGCGAACCTCGGTTGAACGTCGAGGTTCGCTGGCGTAGGCGAACCTCGGTTGAATGTCGAGGTTCACCGCCGTAGGCGAACCTCGGTTGAATGTCGAGGTTCACCGCTGTAGGCGGACCTCGGTTGAACGTCGAGGTTCACCGCCGTAGGCGAACCTCGGTTGAATGTCGAGGTTCACCGCTGTAGGCGAACCTCGGTTGAATGTCGAGGTTCACCGCTGTAGGCGAACCTCGGTTGAATGTCGAGGTTCACTGGCGTAGGCGGACCTCGGTTGAATGTCGAGGTTCACCGCTGTAGGCGAACCTCGGTTGAATGTCGAGGTTCACTGGCGTAGGCGGACCTCGGTTGAATGTCGAGGTTCACCGCCGTAGGCGAACCTCGGTTGAATGTCGAGGTTCACCGCTGTAGGCGAACCTCGGTTGAATGTCGAGGTTCACCGCTGTAGGCGGACCTCGGTTGAATGTCGAGGTTCACCGCTGTAGGCGAACCTCGGTTGAATGTCGAGGTTCACCGCCGTAGGCGAACCTCGGTTGAATGTCGAGGTTCACCGCTGTAGGCGAACCTCGGTTGAATGTCGAGGTTCACCGCCGTAGGCGAACCTCGGTTGAATGTCGAGGTTCACCGCTGTAGGCGAACCTCGGTTGAATGTCGAGGTTCACCGCTGTAGGCGAACCTCGGTTGAATGTCGAGGTTCACTGGCGTAGGCGGACCTCGGTTGAATGTCGAGGTTCACCGCTGTAGGCGAACCTCGGTTGAATGTCGAGGTTCACTGGCGTAGGCGGACCTCGGTTGAATGTCGAGGTTCACTGGCGTAGGCGGACCTCGGTTGAATGTCGAGGTTCACCGCTGTAGGCGAACCTCGGTTGAATGTCGAGGTTCACCGCTGTAGGCGAACCTCGGTTGAATGTCGAGGTTCACTGGCGTAGGCGGACCTCGGTTGAATGTCGAGGTTCACCGCCGTAGGCGAACCTCGGTTGAATGTCGAGGTTCACCGCTGTAGGCGAACCTCGGTTGAATGTCGAGGTTCACCGCCGTAGGCGAACCTCGGTTGAATGTCGAGGTTCACCGCCGTAGGCGAACCTCGGTTGAATGTCGAGGTTCACTGGCGTAGGCGGACCTCGGTTGAATGTCGAGGTTCACCGCTGTAGGCGAACCTCGGTTGAATGTCGAGGTTCACCGCCGTAGGCGAACCTCGGTTGAATGTCGAGGTTCACCGCTGTAGGCGAACCTCGGTTGAATGTCGAGGTTCACCGCCGTAGGCGAACCTCGGTTGAATGTCGAGGTTCACTACCGTAGGCGAACCTCGGTTGAATGTCGAGGTTCACTGCTGTAGGCGAACCTCGGTTGAATGTCGAGGTTCACTGCTGTAGGCGAACCTCGGTTGAATGTCGAGGTTCACTGCTGTAGGCGGACCTCGGTTGAATGTCGAGGTTCACTGCTGAAGGCGAACCTCGTCGAACTTCGACGTTGTGGGCGAGCCTCGTCAAACTTCGACGTTGTGGGCGAGCCTCGTCAAACTTTGCCGTTGTGGGCGAGCCTCGTCAAACTTTGACGTTGTGGGCGAGCCTCGTCAAACCACCGTTGTGGGCGAACCTCGTCATATGACTGTTGAGCTTCGTTTCACGTGCGAACCTCGTCATATGACTGTTGAGCTTCGTTTCATGTGCGAACCTCGTCTGAACGCCGAGCCTCGCAGCCAGGGCGACCCTCCTCTTATGCTACGAAGAACGGGTCGTAACTTTCAAACCGTATGTCGGAATTGGACGAATTATATATGGAAATCGACTATCTCGACGAGACGGAGCCAATTGTTTCGGTCATTTTGCCCAATTACTTCCGGTTCGAGAGATATCAGCACTTTTGTCTATTTTTTAAAGTCAAGCATTCAGGTGAACTTAACCTTTAGACGGATCTGACTTCACTCAGATGGACCCTTAAGCTCTTTTGCTCATTCCGAGTTGCTGTGTAGGGATTAAGGCAATTTTTATTGCCTACAGTTAGGCATGCAAAAATTTCATTACTTTAATTAAAAATCTAAGTTAAAACTTAAGTAAAGTATACTACTTTGAAAATCATTTCTTAAGAAATTTATTTAGAGCTATCATAAAAGGTAAACTTGAGTATAGAACTAACTAAGGATTAGAAGACTTAAATTCTATCAAATAGATCAATTATTAATCAACTCTATTAAGTTGGCAATTGACTTTTTTATGAAAAGAAGAAAAAATGACATAAAAAGAAAGAAAAATGGTAAGAAAAAGTGGAAAAATGACTAAGATAAAAAGCAAAAGTGACTAATTTCCACCCCCACACCTAAATTTTGCATTGTCCTCAATGCAAATTCTATTATGCACAAAGTTAAACAGATAATAATTGAAGCACTTACATTTGTTCGGCTAGCTTCGAACAATGATAAAAATTGCAAATACCTTCAAGATGAGGGGGTGAAGGCAAAAATTTATTCTCTTTTTTTTTAATAAAGAACAATAAGAAACTCTCACATGAGAGAAGAATAAATTCTTTTATTATTATGAGACAAAAATAAAAATGTAGAATAAGAGATGAAACATGAGAAGCTCACATTCTACATTAAATCCTACCTTATTGGTGAAAATTCTACCCGAAATTTAAAGAATTCCAAAATGATATAATCAGCGATGTGCTTAAATTCCAAAAATTTCGTGGTTTTAGTGATGTTTGCAAGAATGCAAGGTAGGTATTAATGGTAGTATGCTTTTGAACTTAGATTAGTTATTAACAAAATTATGTGCAACCAAGTCTTCATTAAAAATTTCCTCAAATACAAAATTTAAGGTTTGACATTTGGTTGGTTATTTTCAAAAATCTAAGTTCATCCAAAATAGTTCTTCAACATTTCCTCATTCTCGGCAAAATTTTTAGTTCCTCGGTAAAAATTTCCTCAAAACTGAGGTCTATCTCATTCTCTTTTTCTATCTTCTGAATGTAATTTATTTCAAAAGGTTGATTAGTTGGCTGCTTCTCTATATTGAAAATATTGATATCAGCAGTCATATTCCCAAAGGACAGCTTCATTTGACCAGTTCTACAGTTGATAAGAGCATTAGACGTGGCTAAGAATGGTCTTCCTAAAATGACAGGTATCTGTCCTTTTGGATTGGAAACAGGCTGCGTTTCTAGGACGATGAAATCCACAGGGAAAATGAACTCTCCAACCTTAATCAAAACATCTGTTATCTCACCCTTGGGGACTTTGACTGATCTATCAGCTAATTGTATGGTGCATTTGGTAGGTTTGAGTTCTCCTACACCTAGTTGTTGATAGACCGAGTATGGAAGCAAATTAACACTGGCCCCTAAGTCTAAAAGTGCCTTATCAATGTGACTATTACCAATGATACAAGGGATGGTAGGGCAACCTGGATCCTTATGTTTCAGAGACATGGACTTTGAGATTATATCAGTGATATTGGCAGCAAGAAAGACTTTCTTCGGAACATTTATTCTTCTCTTTTTAGTGCACAAATCTTTCAAAAATTTGGCATAAGTCGGGATTTGTTTAATTATATCTAAGAGAGGAATGTTGACCTTAACCTGCTTGAAGGTTTCTAGGATCTTCTCCTCCTGAGGGGAGTGATTTCTAGGCCTGAGTCTATCTGGGTATGGAGCAACTGGTTTAAACCGATCAAAATTAGGCTCAGGTTCGGGTTCAGACTCTTGGTTATCAGAATTGGGTGATTCATTAGAAGGAGATAAAACTTGTTCGGGTTCATGCGTTGGGCTTGGAGGCATTCTAACCTGATTATCGACTTCTCTACCTGATCGGAGTGAATGGATTGCATTCACTTGAGCCTCATAGGGTGAACTTGTACCCGTGTCCTTTGGGTTGGTCACGGGTTGACTCGGAAAAGTTCCTTTCACTCTCTCACTCATGGCATTAGCTAGTTGACCAAGTTGGGTTTCTAACCTAGCTATGGCTTGGGTGTTGGAAGTGAGGATTTGCCCGGTTGATTGCATGAAGGAATTCAACGTGTTTGATGTTTGAGTCAACAAGTTCGTGGTCTGTGTAGAGGTTTTAATCAAAGTTTCTAGACCCTTTTCCAAAACATTAAGACGTTTATCATGATCAGTAATTTGAGGAGTGTGATTTGCAGATTGGTGATGAGGAGACTGATTTTGAAATGATAGATTCGGTTGTTGAAAATTGAGAGGAACTGTGTTTCCCCTAAGAAATTGTTGGTTTGAAGAGGGAGTGAAATTTTGATTCCCGGAGTAGTTTCCCTGATTCCATGCAAAATTCGGATGATTTCTCCAACCTGGATTGTAGGTTGGAGAAAATGGATCATTTGGACGGAATGCGGCGTTTATCGACCTAGTGGTAGGGTCCTAAAAGAGGACATTCCTCCAAACATGAGATGGAGACAGACAGTTATGACATCCCGAGGTGAAACTTGATTGATTTGGCGGGAGCTCGTTCTTTGACTTCTAAAGCTTCTAACCCACGCATGATCGCTGCCATCTTTGCTTCGGAGGCTATGTTTGTTTCTAAGGAAAGACCAGCGATTTTGGGTTGGGAACCGATGAAACACGGTCATCACAATGTTCCCACTTGCATGGTTTTCTGATAAACTCTCTAAAAATCCCAAGCTTCATCACTATTTTTCTTCATGAAATCCCCTTGACACATTGACTCTAAGAAAGTTTTGAAGAATAATCCAATCCTTCATAAATGATTTGGCATAATCGCCATTTTTCAAGACCATGGTGAGGACATTGGATAAGAAGATCCTTAAATTTATCAAAATACTTCCAAAAGGTTCTCCGACAATTTTAAAATTTTGAATCTGTTTCTAAGTTTGACCGCTTTGTGGATAGGAAAGAATTTTTCAGAAAATTTTTACAAATTCACCCCAAGTTGAGATGGAATCATGGGTAAGCTATCTGACCATTTTTGGCTTTGTCCTTAAGGGAAAAGGAATAAATCAAGCTTGATCGCATCCTCTGATAAGTCCCTCATCTTAATCATGAGGCAAACTTCTTCAAATTCGGAGATAAAGATGTATGCGTCTTCGGTTTCGACTCCTAAGAATTTGGGAAGCATGTTTATGAAATGCGGTCGAAGTTCAAAATTGGTTCCATTTGCATCGGGGAGCTTAATGCACGAAGGGATTGCATTCCTAGTTGGGTAACATATATCTTGAAGAACGGGTGGATTAGGGTTGGTCATTTCTTTAAATGTTTCAAAAGATGAATCAACACGGATTAAACGATTGGTATTATCCCTAACCCAAGCTTGCATACACCAAAAAATATTTTTAAGAAAAAGGAAAAGAGAAAAAGTCAAGAAGATGATGAGAAAAGAAAAAAGAAAACTAACTAAAAGCAAATCAAGGCAATCACTTTTCAATCACCCTAACTCTAGGGTTAAGCCTAAACTTGACTTAGACCAGCTCCTAACCAAAAATTCCCTTAATGAAAAGATCAAAGTTTACTTGGATAATTAGCCAGGTAAGGATAGTACTAGAGGGAGATCAAAGATCAATTAAGTACCTTTTCCTTATGAGCTTTACGCAACCCCTAAACCTTGCCTTAGACACCAATTAATCCAAATAAACTTGGACCGGTTCACTTAAGGATTTCTTGTTCCTTAATGAGCTCGAATCCTTAGGGGCCAACGTCTAATCAGTTTTAAGAGGCTTGGGTATGTGTAGTGAGGAATTAGTGATTTTGGGCTAAGGAAAGAGTGATGAAATCCTCACCTTATCTTGATTAATGGGTTTTGCCCTTAAAAATATTTTCAAGTGAGTGCCAAATCAAGATGCTCAAATCACTTTTGTGAATTCCTACTATTATATGAAATGCAACCCTAGGAATTAAAAGCAACTAAAAAGGATGCAAAACAAAAATCTTTTCATTTTTATTACGGCCGACAATCAAAGAAATAAAGTTTATTAGTATTCCACAAGGGTAAAAATCTTTTTTTAATTATTATTATTATTATTATTTTTATCCTTATTGTCTCTAATGTGAATGAACTATCTAAATGGTGGAATTGAGAATAATAGAAAGAGGAGTTACCCACGCAATCGCTATCCAAAGCCTCGTTGGAGGCAAATCTTCAATCTTGAATCTTCAACTCTTGATCTTCAAGCTTCAAGTTCCTACACAAAAGAAAACACACAAAATAAGTAACCAAAGTTAATCAAAATCCTACTTATGCACCGTTCCCCGGCAGCGGCGCCAAAAACTTGATGGGAAAATAAATGGTTACCTCCTAAGTTGCAAGTATATAACTTATCAAGTTATAGTATATAAGATTATCGATCCCACGAGGAACGGGAAGTAGGAAGAGTTTTGTTCAAGTTTTGGTTCTCAAATTATGCGCGACAATTAGGAGTTTATGTACATGGTGAAAGTGGTCATGGAAAGATTAGAGAGTGGATTGTGGATTATGTGCAAAATAAATGAAACGAGGAAGAAAATGTGTTGTGGAGAGATTGAGATTGTGAAGGTGAATAAGTGTAAATAAAAGAAAACAAGATAGAGAGAGAAAAGAAATAAATGAAAACTAAATCAAGAAATCAAAATTAAGAAGGCAAAAGATGGAGGATTCAATTAGAGATATGAAGGAATCTAGAATTGAATCCACTAGCTAATCTCACTTATAAAATATGAACCATTCTCTTTTATCACATTTCATTTTAGATTTATTAAGCATAGACTATCAAACCACTTAAGGAAAGCATAACCTATCAAATTATCACCTAAATGAAATCAATACTCATGAGGAGAATAATAACAAGATAGTAATCCTAGAATTCATAAGCATAACCTATCAAACCACTTAAGGAAAGCATAGATTATCAAATTCTTCTTCTATCGATTAGTTCTCTAGTTGATTAGCCTAAATATGATCTTTTTAAGCATAAGAGAGTGATTCACAAATATAAGAGAGAAATTAGACTAGTTTCATGCAAAACTAGATCCCCACAAGAGGTTTAGTTCCACATCTTAGAAAAATAAAAGAAATCAAGAGAGAGGAGGAAACATAATTACAAGAATGAAAGAGGGCAAGAAATAAAGAAAAAGAAAAGAAGATTGCAATGAAAGTAAATCTAATCTATGAATTAAAGACAATACATGAAAGTAAATTGCATGGAATTAAATTGCATGAAAGTAAATCTAAGCTACAAAGCAATTAAATGAACAACAAAGAAAATGAAAAAGAAATAAAATAGAAACCAACAACTCCTGATCTTAATCTAATCCTCCTTTTGGTCCTTGGATTAGAAGAAGAGAAAGGAAATTGAATGGGTGAAAAATTTTATTTATTGTGTAACAAAAGTTACAATTTTTGGAAGGTCTTCTCAATTAAGAGTAACCCTCCTCTCCAAATGGAGTTTTTACAAAATATTTCACAATCTCAAGCCCTCACTCTACCCCTCTATTTATAGATAACAAGAATCTCTCATAACCTTTGGATTTGCCTTGGCCCCCAAGTAACACTCACAACCATAGGATTTAGGTTAGCCCCTAAACAACCCTCATAGCCATAGGATCTCTCCAAATAATCTAGACCATTGATTTAATCCTTGAGAGATGGGCTTTGTGGGCTTTATTTCTTTTGTATTTAATTCCTTTAAGACTCTTGGGCTTCTCTTAAATGCTCTTGGGCTCCTTAGAATTTAACTTGGCTTTCAAATAATTGAATATATATCACTTAAATTCGGATTTCTATCATAACCTGCTGCTGCTGATGAAATTTTGAGAATCTGGTAATTTGGATGGCTCCGTCTCGTCGAGATAGGCGATTTTCATATATAATATGTTGAATTCTGCTTCCCGGATTGAGAGATATCGCCTTTTCTTTGCGGTTGACCATCCTGAGCACGAATTTGACTTTATTTTTTCCATATTTGATTTGATTCTCAATTGTAAGCCAAGTTATTAATAATTCTGACCAAGAAAGTGATGTGTGTTGAGATTTTGCTTCTAAACTTAGTCGTGGGCTTTGGATTTAGGCATTCTGGGCTTCATTAGAGATCTTTTGGGCTTGAAATAATCTTCATTTGGGCTCTTATTCAATAATACTCCATTAGCCTGCAAATTAAGATAAAAACAGTTATTAGCAGGATATTTATTCATATAAAATAGGTAATGAGGGTATAAATTTGTAATTAAAATGTGATAATCACATGAGCACATAATTTTTTCCACCTTTAGTCCTTTTCATCCATTAGCAAATAATTTAGCAAAAGCCAAACTTGATGATTTCATGAGCTATTAAAAATGATTATTGGCCTTTTTAGTGGTTTTGACCCATTTGGAAATTGTTTCACGTTGTACAAAATTCACCATTTTATGAGTTGTACCCACGATTTTTGTCCCTCTTTTTTCATTTTACTCATTTGCAAATAATTTCATGGAGCTCAAAATTCATAATTTTATGAACTATAACACTCAATTTTTAGCTATTTTTAATTTTATTGATCCATTGACAAATAATTTTATGATGCCAAAATAGATGATTTCATGAGTGATTACACATGTTTTTGGCCAATTTTACTAGTTTAGGCACTTGGCAAATTATTTCACGGAGTAAAAAATTTACAATTTTATAAGCTACAACCCACGATTTTTGCACAAAGGCCAAAATTCATGATTTCCAGAGCTATAACATTAGAGTTTTGGCTATTTCTTGTCATTTCAACCCATTAGCAAATAATTTTGCCTCATTGGCAAATAATTTCGCAAAGGCCAACATTCATGATTTCATGAGCTATATATTACACATGATTTTTGTCATTTTTAGTCGTCTTGACCTATTAGCAAATAATTAAGTGGAGTTCATGAGCTATTAAACATGATTATTTGCCATTTTAAGGGTTTGGACCCATATGTAAATTATTTCACGAAGTCCAAAATTCACGATTTTATGAGCTAAACCCATGATTTTTGTCCATTTTTCTTTGTTTTGACCCATTTGTAAAAAATTTCAAGCAGGCCGAAATTCACAATTTCATGAGCTATAACACAATTTTTCATTAGTTTTAGTCATCTTGATCCATTAGCCAAAATAATTTCGCAGAGGCTAAATAATTGGTAGATTATTTCACAGAGTCCAAAATTCATGATTTTGTGAGCTATAACCCACAATTTTTGGCCTTTTTCATCATTTTGACCTATTTGTAAATAATTTCACAATTTCTTAGGTTATAACACACGATATTTGGCCACTTTTAGTTATTTTGGGAAATTAGCAAATAGTTTTGCGAGGCCAAAATTCATGATTTCATGAGTGATAGCACACGATTTAAGGCCATTTTTAGTTGTTTCTACCCATTGGCAAATAATTTCACGAAGGCCAAAATTCATGATTTCATGAGCTATAGCATAATTTTTAGCCATTTTAATTATTTTAACCCATTGGAAAATAATTTCATTGATGCTAAAATTCATGATTTCATGAGTTACGATACAAGATTTTTATCCATTTTAGTCATTTTGACCCATTGGTAAATAATTTCCGAGGCCAAAATTCATAATTTTATAAGATATAATCCACAATTTTAGCTATTTTTCTTCATTTTGACCCATTTGCAAATAATTTCATGGAGCTCAAAATTCATAATTTTATAAGATATAATCCACAATTTTAGCTATTTTTCTTCATTTTGACCCATTTGCAAATAATTTCACGAAGGCCAAAATTCACGATTTCATGAGCTATAGCATAATTTTTAGCCATTTTAATTATTTTAACCCATTGGAAAATAATTTCATTGATGCTAAAATTCATGATTTGATGAGGTATAAAAGACGATTTTGACCATTGTTAGTCATTTTGATCCCTTCGCAAATAATTTCACGAAGGCCAAAATTCAAGATTTAATCAGCTATAACACGATTTTTTCATTTTTAGTCATTTCAACCCATTGGTACATAGTTTTGCAGAGGCCAAAATCATAATTTTATGAGCTAGTGCCCATAATTTTCGATAATATTTAGTGGCTTGGACCTATTGGTGATTATTTTTATGAGTCCAAAATTTATAATTTTATGAGCTAAACCCATGATTTTTGGCCTTTGTTCTTTGTTTTAAGCATTTGAAAATAATTTCACGGATGCCAAATTCAAGATCATGAGCAATAACACACGATTTTTGCCATTTTTCTTTGTTTTGACCCATTTACAAATAATTTTATGGAGGCCAAAATTCGATTTCATGAGCTATTGCACATGATTTTCGGCATTTTCAGTGGTTTGGCATAATCATAAGCTATGTCATAGAGCCCAAAATTCACGATTTTATGACTAATAACCCATAATTTTTTTACCATTTTTCTTCATTTTGACCCATTTACAAATAATTTTATGGAGGCCAAAATTCACGATTTCGTGAGCTATAAGACATGATTTTGGTAATTTTCGTCATTTCAACCCATCAAGT
The DNA here is from genome assembly GCA_012295165.1 of Asparagus setaceus. Lineage (NCBI taxonomy): Eukaryota > Viridiplantae > Streptophyta > Magnoliopsida > Asparagales > Asparagaceae > Asparagus > Asparagus setaceus. Next base: position 36,709,979 of record CM022702.1, read on the forward strand.
AAATAATTTCGCCAAAGGCCAAAATTCATGATTACATGGGCTATCAGACATGATTTTTGGCCATTTTAAGTGGTTTGCACCCATTGGCAAGTTATTTCAACGAGTCAAAAATTCAATATTTATGAGCTATAATGCTTGATTTTTTTTAACTATTTTTAGTCATTCCATCCCATTAGTAAAAACATCACGGAGGTCAAAATCCATGATTTTATTGGCGAATAATTTCACGGAGGCTAAAATTCTTGATTTTATGAGCTATGACACATGATTTTTTTACCACTTTTAGTCATTTCGACCCATTTGTAAATAATTTAATGGTTGGCACAGTTCACGATTTCAGGAGCTATGATACACGATGTTTTGCCATTTTTAGTCGTTTTGATCCATTGGCAAATAATTTTTTGAAGGCCAAAATTTATGATTTCATGAGTTATTACACATGAATTTTTGCCATTGTTAGTGCATTAGATCCACTAGCAAATTTTTTCGCAGAGTAAAAAATTCTCATTTATATGAGCTATAATGCACGATTTTTGCCATTTTTTCTTTGTTTTTACCATTTGTAAATAGATCCACGGAGGCCGAAATTCATGATTTCATGAGCTATTACATATGATTTTTGCCATTTTAATCATTTTGACCCATTGGCAAATAATTTTTGGCCACAGAGAACAACATTCGTGATTTCATGAGCTATTACATATGATTTTTTGCCATTTTTCATCGTTTTGACCTATTAACAACAATTTAGCAGAGGCCAAAATTGATGATTTCATGAGCTTTTGAACATGAATATTGTTGGCCATTTTTAGTGGTTTGGACCCAATAGAAAATTATTTCATGGAGTCCAAAATTCACAAATTTTTGAGCTAACCCATGATTTTTGGCCTTTGTTCTTTGTTTTAAGCATTTGAAATAATTTCACGGATGCCAAATTCAAGATCATGAGCAATAACACACGATTTTTGCCATTTTTAATCATTTTGACCCATTGAAAAATAATTTAGCGGAGGCTAAAATTTATGATCTCATCTTGTATAACTCAAGATTTTTGGCCATCTTTAGTGGTTTGGACCTATTCGCAAATTATTTCATAGAGTTAAAACTTTATGATTTTATGAGCTAAAACCCATAGATTTTACCATTTTTCATCATTTTGACCCATTTGTAAATAATTGCAAGGCAACCAAAATTCATGATTTCATGAGCTATATAACACGATTTATGTCCATTTTTAGCTGCGGAGGTTAAATTCATGATTTCATGAGCTATTACACAAGATTTTTGGCCATTTTTAGTGGCCATTATTTTTTAATTTGACCACTTGCAAATAATTTCACAGAGGCTAAAAATTCATGATTTCATGAGCTATTACACATGATTTTTGGCCATTTTAGTGGTTTAGTCCCATTAGAAAAGTATTCCACAGAGTCCAACATTCATAATTTTATGAGCTACAACCCATAAATTTTGACCATCTTCCTTCATTTTGACTCATTTGCAAATAATTTCAAGAAGATCAAAATTCACCATTTCACGAGCTGTAATGCACTATTTTTTGCTATTTTTAGTCTTTTTGACCCATTGGCAAATAATTTCACTGAGGGCAAAATTCATGATTTCATGAGCTGTTGTAATGATTTTTGGCCGTTTTTAATTAGTTGGATGCATTGGCAAATTATTTTTTGAAGTCCTAAATTCATGATTTTATGAGCTACAACCAACGATTTTGACAATTTTTCTTTGTTTTGACTTATTTGTAAATAATTCCATGGAGCCCAAAATTCATTATTTTATGAGCTATAACGATCAATTTTTTGTTATTTTTAGTCATTTCAACCCATTGACAAACAATTTTGTGGAGACCATCATTCATCATTTCAAGAGTTATTACACATGATTTTCTCCTGGCCCAGTAGTAAATAATTTAGTGGAGGCCAAAATTGATGATTTCATGTGCTATTAAAACATGATTATTGGACATTTTTAGTGGTTTCGATCCATTTATAAATTATTTCACGGACTCCAAAATTCACCATTTTTAGTCGTTTCAACCCCTTGGCAAATATTTTTGTGAAGGCCAAAATTCATGACTTCACTAGCTATTACACATGATTTTTTGGCTATTTTTAGTGGTTTGGATCCATCGGTAAAGTATTTCACGAAGTGCAAAATTCATAATTTTATGAGCTATAGCGCACAAGTTTTGGCCATTTTTAGACATTTCGACCCATTAGCAAATAATATCAATAAAACAAAAACTCCTGATTTCATGAGCTATAACGCAAGATTTTTAGCCATTTTTAGTTATTTTGATCCAATGGAAAATAGTACCGTAGAAGCAAAAAGTCACGATTTTATGACCTATAACATACAATTTTTATTTATTTTTAGTCATTTCGACCCATTTGCAAATAATTTCACGGATGCTAAAAATCATGATTTTATGAGTTACGGCACAAGATTTTTGGCCACTTTTAGTCATTTCAACCCATTGATAAATAATTTCGCTAAGGCCAAAATTCCCAATATTATAAGATAGAACCTACGATTTTTTGCTATTTTTCTTCGTTTACATTTGCAAATTATTTCATGGAGTCAATTCATGATTTTTTTGATCTATAAGCCATGGTTTTTGACCATTTTTCTTCATTTTGACCCATTTTCAAATAACACGGAGGCCAAATTTCATGATTTCATGAGCAATAATGGATGATTTTCGGCTATTTTTAGTTGTTTCTACCCATTAGCAAATAATTTTATGGAAGCTAAAAATGATGATTTCATGAGCTATAACAGATGATTTTTGCCCGTTTTTAGTCATTTTGATCCATTAGCAAGTTATTTCTTGGAGCTAAAATACATGATATCAAGAGCTATAACACACGTTTTTTTTTGCCATTTTTAGTGGTTTGTACACATTGGCAAATAATTTCACAGAGGCCAAAGTTCACGATTTTATGAAGTATAGCATACGATTGTTGGCCATTTTTCTTTGTTTTGTCCCATTTGCAAACAATTTCATGGCATTAAAAATTCATAACTTTATGAGATATAACACACGAATTTTGGTCATTTTTAGTCATATTGACCCATTAGTATATAATTTCGCATATGACAAACTTGATGATCTCATGAGCTATTACACATAATTTTTGGCCATTTTTAGTGGTTTGGCTCCAATGGCAAATAATTTCACAGAGTATAAAATTTACGATTTTCCTATCAATAACCCACGATTTTTAGCTATTTTTCTTTGTTTTGACCTATTTAAAAATAATTCCACTGAGGCCATAATTCATGATTTCGTGAGCTATAACACTCGATTTGTGGCCATTTTTTGTCATTTGACCCATTGGCAAAAGTTCGCGGAGGCCAACAATCATGATTTCGTGGGCTATTTCACACGATATTTGCCATTCTTAGTCATTTTGACCCATTAGCAATTAATTTAGCGGAGGCCAAAATTATTGATTTTATGAGCTATTAAACATGATTATTGCCCATTTTTTGTAGTTTGGACCTATTTTCAAATTATTTCATGGACTCTAAAATTCATGATTTTATGAGCACCCATGATTTTTTTCCCCTTTTTGTCATTTTGATCCATTTGAAAATCATTATTTTTGGCCAGTTTTAATCATTTCGACCCGTTGGCCAAAATAAGTTTGCAGAGGCCAAATAATTGGCAGATTATTTTATGGGGCCTAAAATTCATGATTTTATGAGCTATAACCCACGATTTTTTACCTTCTTTCTTCATTTTGACCCATTTGCAAATATTTTGACAATTTAATAAGCAAGAACACACAATTTTGGCTACTTTTAGTTCTTTTGGACCATTTGCAAATATTTTCACAATTTAATAAGCAACAACACACAATTTTGGCTACTTTTAGTTCTTTTGACCCATTTGCAAATTGTTTCCTAGAGTCTAAAATTCATGATTTCAAGCTATTTTCAGTGGTTTGGACCCATCGGCAAATTATTCCATGAAATCCAAAATTCATGATTGTATGAGCTATAATGCTTGATTTTTAGCTATTGTTAGTCATTTCGACCCTTAGCAGATAATATCGCGGAGGCTAAAATTCATGATTTTTCAAAGCTATAACGCATGATTTGTGGTCATTTTTATTTATTTCGACCCATTGGTGAATAATTCGCGAAGGCTAAAATTCATGATTTTATGAGCTACTATTTTAAACCATTTTTTGTTGTTAGACCCATTTGTGAATAATTTCACATATGCAAAAATTCATGATTTCATGTGCTATGACACACGATATTTTTCCATTTTTCGATTCTTTGGCAAATAATTTTGTGCAGGCCAAAATTCACAATTTCATGAGCTATAACTCATAATATTTGGCCATTTTTAGTCATTTCGACGACCAATTGGGAAATAACTTCACTGAGGCCAAAATCACAATTTTATAAGATATAACCCACGATTATTTGCCATTTTTCTTCATTTTTACCAAATTGTGAATAATTTCGGGGGGGCCAATATTCCGGATTCATGAGCTATAACACACAATGTTTTGGCCATATTTAATGGTTTCAACCCATTTGTAAATAATTTCAAGGATGCTAAACTTCACGATTTCATGAGCTATAACACACGATTTTTTTACCATTTTTAGTCATTTCGACCTATTGGAAAATAATTATACGGAGGCCAAAATTCAAGATTTCATGAGCTATAAATCGTGATTTTTGGCTAGTTTTTGTCCATTTGCAAATAATTTTCGGGAAACCAAAATTCACTATTTCATGAGCTGTAACACACAATTTCTGTCTATTTGTAGTCATTTTGATCCATTGGCAAATAGTTTCGTGGAGGCCAAAGTTCATGATTACATTAGCTATTACACATGACTTTTGGCCATTTTTAGTGGTTTGGACCTCATAGTAAATTATTGGGTTTTTCCCTATAAACACCTTAACGATATAGGGTAATTGTATGGAAACTAGCTTTTAATTTCAATTTGTACAAAACCACCTTTAAAGTAGGTTTTGTTGCAATCAACCACCTCCTAATCAAATTTTCACTAAAACCAAAAATAAGCTTATATAAAAGTCCGGTTTAAGATATTTTTAGAATTTGACCATTACATTAGCTATTACACATGACTTTTGGCCATTTTAGTCATTTTGACCCATTAGTAAATAATTCCTCAAAGGCAAAAATTCATGATTTCATGAGCTATAAATAATAACTTTTGGGCATTTTGTTCTTGAGCTATAACACACAATGTTTTGGCCATATTTAATGGTTTCAACCCATTTGTAAATAATTTCAAGGATGCTAAACTTCACGATTTCATGAGCTATAACACACAATGTTTTGGCCATATTTAATGGTTTCAACCCATTTGTAAATAATTTCAAGGATGCTAAACTTCACGATTTCATGAGCTATAACCCACGATTATTTGCCATTTTTCTTCATTTTGACCCATTTGCAAATAATTTTCGAAACCAAAATTCACTATTTCATGAGTCAGAACACACAATTTTGGCTACTTTTAGTTCTTTTGGACCATTTGCAAATAATTTCACGGAGGCAAAAATTCATGATTTCATGAGTCGTTATAAATGATTTTTGTTCATTTTTAGAAGTTTAAACCCATTGGCAAATTATTCTAGGAAGTCCAAAGTTCATGATTTTATGAGCTATAAATAATAACTTTTGGGCATTTTGTTCTTGAGCTATAACACGATTTTTGGCCATTTTTAATCATTTTGGCTGGGTGAAAAATAATTTCGTGGAGGCTAAAATTCATGATTTCGTGAGTTATTACACATGATTTTTGCCATTTCTAGTGATCTGTACTCATTGACAAATTATTTCATGAAGTCCAAAATTCACGATTTTATGAACTGCAACCCACGATTTTTAGCTATTTTTCTTCATTTTGACCCATTAGTAAATAATTCCTCAAAGGCAAAAATTCATGATTTCATGAGCTATAACACATGATTATTTGCCGTTTTTAGTCATTTTGACCCATTGACAAATAATTTTGCGCAGAACAAAATTCATGATTTCATGAGCTATTAAACATGATTATTGGCCATTTTTAGTGGCTGGGATTGATTTGAAAACTATTTCACGGAGAGCAAAATTCACTGTTTTATGAGCTATACCTATGATTTCCTGACATTTTTCTTTGTTTTAACCCATTTGCAATCATGGAGGATAAAATTCATGATTTCATGAGCTATAACACATGATTTTTTACCAGTTTTAGGCATTTCGACCGATTGGCCAACATTATTTCATGGAGGCTCAATATTTGGGAGATTATTTCACAGAGTCCAAAATTCATAATCTTATGAGCTATAACCTGCGATTTCGTTCCATTTTTCTTCGTTTTAACCCAATAGTGAATAATTTCGCGAAGGCCAAAATTTAAAATTTTATGAGCAATAACACATGATTTTTGACCATGTTTAGTGGCTTCAACGCATTGGCAAATAATTTCATGGAGGCCAAAATTTATGATTTAATATGCTATTATACATGATTTTTGGCCAGTTTTAGTGGTTTGGACGTATTGGTTAAATTATTTTGGGGAGTCCAAAGTCACAATTTTATAGTTATAATATATAATTTTTGGCCATTTTTAATCATTTTGACCCATTGCAAATAATTTCATGAAGGCTAAAATTCATGATTTCATGAGATGGTACACATGATTTTTGGCCATATTTAGTGGTTTGGTCCCATTGAAAAATTATTTCATAAAGTCTAAAATTCATAATTTATGAGCTACAACACACGGTTTTTTTGCCATTTCCCTTCATTTTGACCCATTTGCAAATAATTTCACGAAGGGCAAAATTCACAATTTTATGAGCTATAACACACGATTTTTGGTCATTTTTAGTCTTTTCGACCCATTAGAAAATAATTTCATGGAGGCCAAAATTTATGATTACATGAGCTATTGTAAACAAAATTTTGGCTATTTTTAGTTGTTTGGAACCATTAGTAAATAATATCACAGAAGCTAAAATTCAATCCATAAGCAACTAATTCCAGAAAGGCGAAAATTCACAATTTCATGAGCTATAACACACAATTTTTGGCCATTTTAGTTATGTCGACCCATTGGAAAATAATTGCATGGTGGCCAAAATTTATGAGTTATTACAAATGATTTAATGAGCTATAATTGAATTTTGGCCAACTTTAGTCGATTCAACGCATTGGTCAATAAATTTGCGTAGGCAAAATATCATGATTTCATGAGCTATTGCACATAATTTTTGATCATTTTGGAGATTTGGACCCATTGGAAAATTATTTCACGGAGTTCAAAATTCATGATTTTATCAGCTATAAACCACGATTTATTTTTATCATTTTGACCCAATTACAAATAATTTCATGAAGGCCAAAATTCATAATTTAATGAGTGTAATCCATAAATTTTGGCCATTTTAGTCATTCAACCATCGGCAAATATTTCAAGAGGCTAATACTCATGATTTCATGAGCTATTAGACATGAGTTTTGGCTATTTTTAATCATTTCGACCCATTAGCAAATAATATTGCAGAGGCCAAAATTAGAGATTTCATGAGCTATAGTGCACGATTTTAGGCAATTTTTAGCTATATTGACTGCTTAGCAAATAATTTTAAGAGGCTAAAATTCACGATTTCATGAGCTACAAATCACGTTTTTTTTACCATTTTCAGTCGTTTCAACCGATTCACAAAATATTTAATGGATGCCAAAATTCATGATTTCATAAGCTCTAATGCATGATTTTGGTCATTTTAAATCATTTCAAATAATTTTGCTAAGTCCAAAATTCACGATACTATAACATATAATCCACGATTTTTAGCCATTTTTCTTCGCTTTGACACCTTTGTAAATTATTTCATGGAGTCCAAATTTCGCTATTTTACGAATCATAAACCATGATTTTTGGTCATTTTTCTTCATTCTGACCCATTTCCAAATAACACGGGGAGCAAAATTCATGATTTCATGAGCTATAACGCATGATTTTCGACCATTTTTAGTTGTTTCGACCCATTGGCTAATAAATTCATGGACACTAAAATTAATGATTTCATGAGTTATAACAAATGATGTTTTACCATTTTTGGTCATTTTGACTCATTTGAAAATAATTTTATGGAGGCCAAAGTTCATGATTTCATGAGCTATGGGTCACTACGACTAATAAGGGCCATTTTTATTGGTTTGGAGCCATTGGAAAATCATTTTCCAGAGGAAAAAATTCGCGATTTTATCAACTATAACGATTGATCTTTGGCCATTTTTCTTTATTTTGACCCATTTGCAAATATTTTCATGGAGGCCAAAATTCTTGATTGCATGAGCTATAACACGATTTTTTACCCTTTTAAGTCGTAATGACCCATTGGCAAATAATTTCGTGTTGGCCAAAATTGATGATTTCATGCATTATTACTCATAATTTTTGACCATTTTTAGTGGTTTTGCCCCATTGGTAAAGTACTTCGCGGAGTCCAAAATTCATAATTTTTAGCTATAACACATGAGTTTTAACAAAAAAGTCCACGGAGGCCAAAATTTATAATTTCATGAGCTATAACACTCGATTTTTGGCCATTTTTAGTCGTTTCGACCCATTGCAAATAATATCCCCAAGGCCAAAATGCTTTCATGCGCTATTACATGATTTTTGGCCACTTTTTGTCGTTTGGTCCCATTCAAAAAAAAATTCACAGAGTCCAAAATTCACGATTTATGAACTATAACCTACGATTTTGGCCATTTTCCTTCGACTATTTGCAAATAATTTCACAAAGGTCAAAATTCATGATTTCATGAGCTATAACATATAATTTTTGGCCTTTTTTAGTATTTTCGACCCATTGGCAAATTTTTTTACAAAGTTTAAATTTTACGATTTTATTAGCTATAACCGACGATTTTTTGCCATTTTTCTTCTTTTTGACCCATTTGTAAATAATTTAATGGAAGCCAACATTCTTGATTTTATGAGCTGTAACACATAATGTTTGGCCATTTTTAGCTATTTTGACCAGTTGAAAAATAATTTTGTGGAGGCCAAAATTCATGATTTCATTAGCTATTGCACATGATTTTGGCCTTTTTAGTCGTTTGTACTCATTGGCAATTTATTTAACAAAATAAAAAATTCATGATTTTATGAAGTATAACCCATGATTTTTGGCATTTTTCTTCGTTTTGACTCTTGAGCAAATAATTCCATGAAGGCCAAAATTCACAATTTCATGAGCTATAACACCTAATTCGTGGCCATTTTCAATTGTTTCGACCCATTCACAAATAATTTTATGGAGGCAAAAATTCATGATTTCGTGAGCTGTTATACATTATTTTTTGCCACTTTTAGTAGTTTGGACCCACTGGCAAAGTACATAGCGGAACCCAAAATTTACGATTTTATGAGCTATAACGCATGAGTTTTAGTCATTTTTAGACATTTCGAGCCATTAGCAAATAATAACACGAAGCTAAAATTCACGATTTCATGAGCTATAACATATGATTTTATGGTCCATAGTGCGTGATTTTTTTGATATTTTTAGTCATTTCGACCCACTAGCAAATAATACCACGGAGGCTAAAATTCAAGATTTCATGAGCTATTACACATTATTTTTTTCATTTTAAATAGTTTCAACCAATTGGCAATTTATTTTGCGTTGTACAACATTCATGATTTTATGTGCTATAATGCATGATTTTTAGCTATTTTTAGTCATTTCGACCCATTAGCAAATAATATCACGGAAGCCAAAATGCAATATATCATGAGCTATAATGCATAATTTTCGGCCATTTCTAGTTATTTGGACCAATTGCCAAATAATTGCAGAGCCTTAAATTCATAATTTTATGAGCTATAGCACCCAATTTTGACCAATTGTAGTTATTTTAACGCATAAGCAAATGATTTTACGGATGCCAAAATTCACGATTTCATGAGCTTTGATACACTATTTCTTACCATTTTTCTTTGAGTTTTTGCCCATATGCTAATAATTTCACGGAGACTAAAATTCACGATTTTATGAGCTATAGCCCATAATATTTGGCCATTTTTAGTCATTTTGATCCATTGCCAAATAATTTTGTGGAGACTAAAATTCATGATTTCATGAGCTACTACCCATGATTTTTAAGCATTTTTAGTGATTTGAACCTAGTTGTAAATTATGTCATGGAGTCAAAAATTCACGATTGCATGACCTATAAGCCACGTTGTTTGACTATTTTTGTTTGTTTAGACCCTTTTGAAAATAACACGGAGGCCAAAATTTATGATTTCATGAGCTATAACACATGATTTTCAACAATTTTTAATTTTTTCGACCCATTGGTAAATAATTTCACGGACATTGAAATTCATATTTTCATGAGCTATAACAGATGATTTTTGACCATTTTAGTCATTTTGATCCATTCACAAATAATTTCATGAGGCCAAAATTCATGATTTCTTGAGCTATAGTACAAAATATTTGACCATTTTAGTCATTTCAACCATTGGTAAATAATTTTACTCAGACTAAATTTTGATTTCATGAGCTATTACTCAAAGCCCAAAATTCACGACTTTATGAGTCAGAACGATGATTTCGGCCATTTTTCTTTGTTTTGACCCATTTACAAATAATTTCATGTTGACAAAATTTCATGATTTCTTGAGCTATAACACATGATTTTTTGTCATTTTTAGTCATATTGACCTATTGGCAAATAATAATGTGTAGGCTAAAATTGATGATTTCATGAGCTATGACACATGACTTTTAGCCTTTTTAGTGGTTTGGACCCATTGGAAAATTATTTTAAAGAGTCCAAAAGTCACTTAATTTATAAGCTATAACCCACGATTTTTGGCCATTTTTTTATTTTGACACATTTGTAAATATTTCCATGGAGGCCAAAATTCAGGATTTCATTAGCTATAACACTCGATATTTTCCATTTTTAGTCATTTCGACGCGTTGGCAAATAATTTTGTGTAAGCCAAAATTCACAATTCATGACCTGCTGCACATTATTTTTTGCCATTTTTAATGTTTTGGAGGCATTAGCAAATTATTCTTCATTTTATGAGCTATAACCCATGATTTTTGGTCATTTTTCTTTATTTTGACCCTTTTGCAAATAATTTTTTTGAGGCCAAAATTCATGATTTCATAAGCTATAACAAATAATTTTTGGCCAGTTTTAGTCATTTCAACACATTGACAAATAATTTCACGGAGGCCAAAATTCATGATTATATGAGTTATTACACATGAATTTTGGCTATTTTTAGTTTTTTTGGCACATCAGCAAATTATTCCATGGAGTCCGAAATTCACAATTTTATGTGCTCTAACGCATGATTTTTAGTTATTTTTAATCATTTTGACCCATTAACAAATAATATTGCGAAGGCCAAAATTCATGATTTCTAGAGCTATAACGCACGATTTCCAGTCATTTTTAGTTATTTAAACCCATTGGCAAAAAATTCACTTAGGCTAAATTTCAAGATTTCACCAGCTATAATGCACAATTTTTGACCATTTTATTCGTTCGACCCATTTGAACATAATTTCACATATGCCAAAATTCCCAATTTCATGAGCTATGACACACGATATTTTTCTATTTTTAGTCATTTAGACCCTTTGACAAATATTTTTGTGCAGGCCAAAATTTACAATTTTGTGAGCTATAACCCATGATTTTTGGTCATTTTAAGTTATTTCGACTCATTAGCAAATAATGTCACTGAGGCCAAATTTCACAATTTTATAAGCTATAGATGTTTGGCCATTTTTTTTCGTTTTGACAATTTGTGGATTATTTCAGGGAGGCCAAAATTCACAATTTCATAAGCTATATCACATAATTTTTGGTCATTTTTAGTCGCTTCAACCCATTGGTAAATAATTTTGTGGAGGCCAAAATTCATTATTTTATGGGCTATTACTCATAATTTTGGCCACTTTTAGTCATTTCAACACATTGACAAATAATTTCATGAGGCCAAAATTCATGATTATATGAGTTATTACACATGAATTTTGGCTATTTTTAGTTTTTGGCACATCAAAGAAATTATTCCATGGAGTCCGAAATTCACAATTTTATGTGCTCTAACGCATGATTTTTAGTTATTTTTAATCATTTTGACCCATTTACAAATAATTTCATGGAGGCCAAAATTCATGATTTCTAGAGCTATAACGACGATTTCCACCATTTTAGTTATTTAAACCCATTGGCAAAAATTCACTTAGGCTAAATTTCAAGATTTCACCAGCTATAATGCACAATTTTTGACCATTTTATTCGCTCGACCCATTTGAACATAATTTCACATATGCCAAAATTCCCAATTTCATGAGCTATGACACACGATATTTTTCTATTTTTAGTCATTTAGACCCTTTGACAAATATTTTTGTGCAGGCCAAAATTTACAATTTTGTGAGCTATAACCCATGATTTTTGGTCATTTTAAGTTATTTCGACTCATTAGCAAATAATGTCACCGAGGCCAAATTTCACAATTTTATAAGCTATAGATGTTTGGCCATTTTTTTTCGCTTTGACAATTTGTGGATTATTTCAGGAGGCCAAAATTCACAATTTCATAAGCTATATCACATAATTTTTGGTCATTTTTAGTCGTTTCAACCCATTGGTAAATAATTTTGTGGAGGCCAAAATTCATTATTTTATGGGCTATTACTCATAATTTTTGGCCACTTTTAGTCATTTGAATCATTAGCACATAATATTGCACATGCAAAATTAATGATTTCATGAGCAATAACGACGATTTTTATCCATTTTTATTGTTTTGACTCATTGGGAAATAATTTTATGGAAACTAAAATTCACAATTTCATTTTGACCCATTTACAAATAACAAGAAGGAAACCAAAATTCATGATTTCATGAGCTATAACACACAATTTCTATCCATTTCTAATCATTTTGACCCAGCTGGCAAATAGTTTATGGAGGCCAAAATTCATGATTTCATGAGCTATAACACATGATTTTTGGCCATTTTAGTGGTTTGGACCCATTAGCAAATAATTTCATGAAGTCCAAAATTTTTATTTTAGGAACCTATAAAGCATGATTTTTGTCATTTTTCTTCGTTTAGACCCATTTGCAAATAATTTCAAGAAGGCCAAAATTCATGATTTCTAGAGCTATAACGACGATTTCCACCATTTTAGTTATTTAAACCCATTGGCAAAAATTCACTTAGGCTAAATTTCAAGATTTCACCAGCTATAATGCACAATTTTTGACCATTTTATTCGCTCGACCCATTTGAACATAATTTCACATATGCCAAAATTCCCAATTTCATGAGCTATGACACACGATATTTTTCTATTTTTAGTCATTTAGACCCTTTGACAAATATTTTTGTGCAGCCAAAATTTACAATTTTGTGAGCTATAACCCATGATTTTGGTCATTTTAAGTTATTTCGACTCATTAGCAAATAATGTCACCGAGGCCAAATTTCACAATTTTATAAGCTATAGATGTTTGGCCATTTTTTTTCGCTTTGACAATTTGTGGATTATTTCAGGAGGCCAAAATTCACAATTTCATAAGCTATATCACATAATTTTTGGTCATTTTTAGTCGTTTCAACCCATTGGTAAATAATTTTGTGGAGGCCAAAATTCATTATTTTATGGGCTATTACTCATAATTTTTGGCCACTTTTAGTCATTTCGAATCATTAGCACATAATATTGCACATGCAAAAATTAATGATTTCATGAGCAATAACGTACGATTTTTATCCATTTTTTATTGTTTTGACTCATTGGGAAATAATTTTGCGGAAACTAAAATTCACAATTTCATTTTGACCCATTTACAAATAACAGCAAGGAAACCAAAATTCATGATTTCATGAGCTATAACACACAATTTCTATCCATTTCTAATCATTTTGACCCACTGGCAAATAGTTTCGCGGAGGCCAAAATTCATGATTACATTAGCTATAACACATGATTTTTGGCCATTTTTAGTGGTTTGGACCCATTAGCAAATAATTTCATGAAGTCCAAAATTTTTTATTTTAGGAACCTATAAAGCATGATTTTTTACCATTTTTAGTCATTTCGATCTATTGGCAAATAATTTCATGGAGTCCAAAATTCATGTTCTTATGAGCAGTAACGCACGATTTTCAGCCATTTTAAGTCGTTTCGACCCTTTGGCAATTAATTTTTTGCAGGCCATAATTCACAAATTCATGACCGATTACGCATGATCTTTTGCCATTTTTAGTGGTTTGGAGACATTGGCAAATTATTTCACGGAGTTAAAAATTTACGATTTTATGAGCATTAACCCACCATGTTTGGCCATTTTCCTACGTTTTCACCTGTTTGTTAATAATTTTACGGAGGCCAAAATCCACTTTTACATGAGCTATAACATTTTTAGTGGTTTGGACATTTTTAGTCCTTAGATCCATTAGCAAATAATTACGTAGAGGATAAAATGCATGACTTCATAAGCTATTACACATGATTTTTGGCCATTTCTAGTGGTTTAGACCTATTGGCAAATTATTTTGTAGAGTCCAAAATTCGCAATTTTATGAGCTACAAACCATGTTTTTTGGCTATTTTTCTTCATTTTGGCGTATTTGCAAATAATTTAACCGAGGCCAAAATTCAAGATTTAATGAGCTATAACATGATTTCGGGCCATTTTTAGTCGTTTCGACCAATTTGTCCAATTTTATTTCACAGAGTCCAAAATATACGATTTATGAGCTATAACCCATGATTTTTGGTCGTTTTACTTCAATTCGACTTATTTGCAAATAATTTTACGAATGCCAAAATTCATGATTTCATGAGCTATAATACATGATTTTTGGCCATTTTAAATCTTTTTGACCCATTGGCAAATTATTTTATGAAGTCCGAAATTCACGATTTTATGAGCTATAACCCACAATTTTTTGTCATTTTTCTTCGTTTAGACCCATTTGCAAATAATTTCATGGAGGCCAACACTCTTGGTTTTATGACCTAAAACACATAGTTTTTAGCCATTTTTAGTCATTTCAAATGGTTGAAAAATAATTTTTTGGAGGTGAAAATTCATGATTTCATGAGTTATTGCACATGATTTTGGTCATTTTAGTGGTTTGTACCCATGGGAAAATTATTTCACAAAGTAAAAATTCATGATTTTGTGAACTATAACCCACGAAATTGGCCATTTTTCTTCATTTTGATCCTTTAGCAAATAATTTATAAAGGCCAAAATTCACAATTTCATAATTTGTAACATCCTATTTTTGGCTATTTTTAGTCATTTCGAACTATTGGCAAATATCTTTATGGAGGCAAAATTCAACATTGTATGAGCTATTATACATGATTTTTTGCTAATTTTAGTGGTTTGGACCATTGGCAAATACTTTCGAAACTAAAATTTATGATTTTATGTGTTATAACACACGAGTTTTTGTCCTTTTAGACATTTAGCAAATAATATCCGAAGCTAAATTTCACAAATTCATGAGCTATAACAGTTTTAGGGTTTGTTTTAGTTATTTTGACCCATTGGAAAATCATATCACGGAGTCCAAAATTCATGATTTTATGAGCTATAACCCACAATTTTTGTCATTTTTCTTCGTTTAGACCCATTTGCAAATAATTTCATGGAGGCCAACACTCTTGGTTTTATGACCTAAAACACATAGTTTTAGCCATTTTAGTCATTTCAAATGGTTGAAAAATAATTTTTGGAGGTGAAAATTCATGATTTCATGAGTTATTGCACATGATTTTGGTCATTTTAGTGGTTTGTACCCATGGGAAAATTATTTCACAAAGTAAAAATTCATGATTTTGTGAACTATAACCCACGAAATTTGGCCATTTTTCTTCATTTTGATCCTTTAGCAAATAATTTCATAAAGGCCAAAATTCACAATTTCATAAGTCAGAACATCCTATTTTTGGCTATTTTAGTCATTTCAACTATTGGCAATATCTTTATGGAGGCAAAATTCAACATTGTATGAGCTATTATACATGATTTTTTGCTAATTTTAGTGGTTTGGACCATTGGCAAATACTTCCAAACTAAAATTTATGATTTTATGTGTTATAACACACGAAGTTTTGTCCTTTTAGACATTTAGCAAATAATATCCGAAGCTAAATTTCACAAATTTCATGAGCTATAACACGCTTTTCTCGGTTTGTTTTAGTTATTTTGACCCATTGGAAAATCATATCACGGAGGCCAAATTTCATGATTTTATGAGTTATAACGCATGATTTTTCACCATTTTTAGTTATTTCAACCCATTTAAAAATAATTTCATGGATATCAATATTCACGATTTTAGTTGTTTCGACCCATTAGTAAATAATTTTGCTTAGCCCAAAATTCACGATATTATAAGATATAACCCATAATTTTTAGCCATTTTTCTTTGTTTTGACCCATTTGTAAATTATTTCATGGAGCTCAAAATTCACAAGTTTATGAGCTATAAATTAAGATTTTTCGGCCAGTTTTCTTCGTTTTGACCCATTTCCTAATAACTCGGAGGCCAAAATTCATGATTTCATGAGCTATAGTGCATGATTTTCAGCCATTTTTTTGTTTTGACCCACTGGCAAATAATTTTGCGGAGGCCAAAATTCATGATTTCATGAGCTATTTCAGCCAAAATTCATGTTTGGACCCAGCGACAAATTATTTCGCGAAATCCAAATTTCACAATTTTACAAGGTATAATGCATGGTTTTTTGTGAGGGTCAAAATTCATGATTTCAGGAGCTATAACACAAATTTTGGCCATTTATAGTTATTTCAACCCATTGGCAAATAATTTCATGAGGCTAAACTTCACGATTTCATGAGTTATAACGACGATTTTCCACTACTTTTATTGGTTCGGCCCATTTGCAAATAATTTCACATATGCCAAAATTCATGATTTCATCAGCTTTGACACACAATATTTTTTCATTTTTAGTCATTTCGACCAATCGGCAAATAATTTTTTCGCAGGTCAAATTCACAATTTCATGAACTATAACTCATGATTTTTGGCCATTTTCAGTCATTTTGGCCCATTAGTAAATAATTCTGCTGAGGCCAAAATTTATAATTTTATAAGCTACAACCAATGATTTTTTGCCAATTTATTTTTGTTTTGACTAATTTGCCAATAATTTCACATAGGCCAAAATTCAAGATGAGCTATAGCACACGATTTTTGGCAATTTTAGTTGTTTCAACCCAATGGCAAATAATTTCATGAATGCCAAAATTTATGATTTCATGAGTCATAATGCATGATTTTTGACCATTTTTAGTCGTTTTGACCCATTAGTAAATAATTTCACGATGCCAAAATTCATGATTTCATGAGTCATAATGCATGATTTTTGACCATTTTAGTTATTTTGACTCATTGGAAAACTATATCATGGAGGCCAAAATTCATGATTTCATCAGCTTTGACACACAATATTTTTTCATTTTTAGTCATTTCAACCCATTGGCAAATAGTTTTATAGAGGCTAAAATTTATGATTCATGAGCTATTACAAATGATTTTTGGCCATTGTTACCGCTTTGGACCCATTTGTAAAGTACTTCATGGAGTCCAAAAATCATGATTTTGTGAGCTATTACGACGATTTTTTTTCATATTTAGACATTTCAACCCATTAGCAAATAATATCACGAAGGTAAAATTCACAATTTTAGGAGTTAAAATGCATGAATTTTGACCATTTTAGTTATTTTGACTCATTGGAAAACTATATCATGGAGGCCAAAATTCATGATTTCATGAACTATAATACACGATTTTGCACTACTTTTAGTCGCTCAACCCATTTGAAAATAATTTCATGAATGCCAAAATTTATGATTTCATGAATTACTTACACAAAATTTTAGGCCATTCTTATTCGTTTCAACCTATTGGGCAATAATTTTGCCGAGGCAAAATTTATGAATATTATATGATATAACCCATGATTTTTAAGCATTTTTCTTCATTTTGACCCATTTGCAAATTATTTCACAAAGTCCTAAATTCATAACTTTTACGAGCTATAAACCATGATTTTAGTAATTTTTCTTCGTCTTGACCTATTTGTAAATAACACGAGTCTAAAATTCATGATTTCATGAGCTATTATGCATGATTTTCTACCAATTTTTGTTGTTTTGAGCAACTAGCAAATAATTGTGAAGGCCAAAATTGTGACTTCATGAGCTATCGCACATGAATTTTGGGTATTTTCGTGGTTTGGACCCATCTGAATTATTCCGTAATTGAAAATTTACAATTTTATGAGCTATACCGCATGATTTTGGCTATTTTAGCTATTTTGACCCAAGAGCAAATAATATCACGAAGTCCAAGATTCAAGATTTCAAGAGATATAACACATGATTTTGGCTATTTTTGGTTATTTTGATCCATTGGCGAATAATTCGTGAAGGCTAAACTTCACGATTTCATGAGTTATAATGCACAATTTTTTGCCATTTTAGTTTTTGACCCATTTGCAAATAAATTCATTGATGCCAAAAATCATGATCTCATTAGTTATGACACATGATATTTTTTCATTTTTAGTCATTTTGACCCACTGGCAAATATTTTTTCATGCTCAAATTCATAATTTCGTGAACTATAACTAATAATTTTTTACCATTTTTAGGCATTTTGAACCATTGGTAAATAATTTCACTGATGCCAAAATTCACAATTTTATATGCTATAACGGATAAACTTTTGCCATTTTTCTTTGTTTTGACCCATTTGTGAATAATTTTATGGAGGCAAAATTCACGATTTCATGAGCTATAACACACAATTTTTGGCCATTTTAGTGGTTTCAACCTAATGGCAAATAACTTCTTAGATGCCAATATTCATGATTTCACGATATTACACTTGATATTTGGCCAATTGTAGTGGTTTGGACCTATTGGAAAATTATTTGGGAGTCCAAAATTCACAATTTTATGAGCTATAACCTATGATTTTTGGCCATTTTTCTTCATTTTGACCTATTAGTAAATAATTTTCTAGAGGACAAAATTTACAATTTCATGAGCTATGTAACATCGATTTTTAACCATTTTTAGTCATTTTAGACCCACTAGCAAATAATTTTCTGAGGCTAAAATTTATGATTTCATGAGCTATTACAAATGATTTTTGGCCACTATTAGCGGCTTTGACCCATTGGCAAAGTACTTTAGGAGTCCAAAATTCACGATTTTATAAACTATTACATGAGTTTTGGCCATTTTCGGACATTTCAACCCATTAGCAAATAATATCATGGATGCTGAAATTCATGATTTCATGAGTCATAATGCATGATTTTTGACCATTTTAGTTATTTCGACCAATTGGAAAATAATATCACGGAGGCCAAAATTCATCATTTCATGAGCCATAATACACTAATTTTGACCATTTTTAGTCGTTTTGACCCATTTGAAGATAATTTCACAAAAGCCAAAATTCACGATTTCATGAGTTTCAACGTAAGATTTTGGCCATTTTCAGTCATTTTGATGCCTTAGCAAATAATTTTGTTGAGGCCAAAATTTATAATTTTATAAGCTACAACCAATGATTTTTGCCAATTTATTTTTGTTTTGACTAATTTGCCAATAATTTCACATAGGCCAAAATTCAAGATGAGCTATAGCACACGATTTTTGGCAATTTTTAGTTGTTTCAACCCAATGGCAAATAATTTCTTGGAGGCCAAAATTCTTGATTTCATAAGCTACTATAGATGATATTTGGCCATTTTTAGTGGTTTGGACCTATAGGCAAATTATTTCGGGAAGTTAAAAATTCATAATTTTATGAGCTCTAACCCACGATTTTTGGCCATTTTTATTCATTTTGACCCATTAGTAAATAATGCCATGGAAACCAAAATTCGCAATTTCATGAGCTATAACACATGATTTTTAGCTATTTTTAGTCATTTCAACCCATTGGCAAATAGTTTTATAGAGGCTAAAATTTATGATTCATGAGCTATTACAAATGATTTTTGGCCATTGTTACCGTTTTGGACCCATTTGTAAAGTACTTCATGGAGTCCAAAAATCATGATTTTGTGAGCTATTACGCACGTATTTTTTTTCATATTTAGACATTTCAACCCATTAGCAAATAATATCACTGAAGGTAAAATTCACAATTTTAGGAGTTAAAATGCATGAATTTTGACCATTTTTAGTTATTTTGACTCATTGGAAAACTATATCATGGAGGCCAAAATTCATGATTTCATGAACTATAATACACGATTTTGCACTACTTTTAGTCGTCTCAACCCATTTGAAAATAATTTCATGAATGCCAAAATTTATGATTTCATGAATTACGACACAAAATTTTAGGCCATTCTTATTCGTTTCAACCTATTGGGCAATAATTTTGCTGAGGCAAAATTTATGAATATTATATGATATAACCCATGATTTTTAAGCATTTTTCTTCATTTTGACCCATTTGCAAATTATTTCACAGAGTCCTAAATTCATAACTTTTACGAGCTATAAACCATGATTTTTAGTAATTTTTCTTCGTCTTGACCTATTTGTAAATAACACGGAGTCTAAAATTCATGATTTCATGAGCTATTATGCATGATTTTCGGCCAATTTTTGTTGTTTTGAGCAACTAGCAAATAATTGCGTGAAGGCCAAAATTCGTGACTTCATGAGCTATCGCACATGAATTTTGGGTATTTTCGTGGTTTGGACCCATCGGTGAATTATTCCGCAGAATTGAAAATTTACAATTTTATGAGCTATACCGCATGATTTTGGCTATTTTTAGCTATTTTGACCCAGTAGCAAATAATATCACGAAGTCCAAGATTCAAGATTTCAAGAGATATAACACATGATTTTTGGCTATTTTTGGTTATTTTGATCCATTGGCGAATAATTCGTGAAGGCTAAACTTCACGATTTCATGAGTTATAATGCACAATTTTTTTGCCATTTTAGTTTTTTGACCCATTTGCAAATAAATTCATTGATGCCAAAAATCATGATCTCATTAGTTATGACACATGATATTTTTTCATTTTTAGTCATTTTGACCCACGGCAAATATTTTTCATGCTCAAATTCATAATTTCGAACTATAACTAATAATTTTTACCATTTTTAGGCATTTTGAACCATTGGTAAATAATTTCACCGATGCCAAAATTCACAATTTTATATGCTATAACGGATAAACTTTTGCCATTTTTCTTTGTTTTGACCCATTTGTGAATAATTTTATGGAGGCAAAATTCACGATTTCATGAGCTATAACACACAATTTTTGGCCATTTTTAGTGGTTTCAACCTAATGGCAAATAACTTCTTAGATGCCAATATTCATGATTTCACCTGATATTACACTTGATATTTGGCCAATTGTAGTGGTTTGGACCTATTGGAAAATTATTTCGGGGAGTCCAAAATTCACAATTTTATGAGCTATAACCTATGATTTTTGGCCATTTTTCTTCATTTTGACCTATTAGTAAATAATTTTCTAGAGGACAAAATTTACAATTTCATGAGCTATGTAACATACGATTTTTAACCATTTTTAGTCATTTTCGACCCACTAGCAAATAATTTTACAGAGGCTAAAATTTATGATTTCATGAGCTATTACAAATGATTTTTGGCCACTATTAGCGGCTTTGACCCATTGGCAAAGTACTTTAGGGAGTCCAAAATTCACGATTTTATAAACTATTACGCATGAGTTTTGGCCATTTTCAGACATTTCAACCCATTAGCAAATAATATCATGGATGCTGAAATTCATGATTTCATGAGTCATAATGCATGATTTTTGACCATTTTTAGTTATTTCGACCAATTGGAAAATAATATCACGGAGGCCAAAATTCATCATTTCATGAGCCATAATACACTAATTTTGACCATTTTTAGTCGTTTTGACCCATTTGAAGATAATTTCACAAAAGCCAAAATTCACGATTTCATGAGTTTCAACGTAAGATTTTGGGCCATTTTCAGTCATTTTGATGCCTTAGCAAATAATTTTGTTGAGGCCAAAATTTAGGATAATATAAGATATAACCCACGATTTTTAGCCCTTTTTTCATTTTCGCCCATTTGCAAATTATATGTTGGAGTAAAAAATTCACAATTTTGTGAGCTATAAACTATGATATTTCACCATTTTTCTTTATTTTGACCCATTTAAAAATAAAATGAAGTCCAAAAAGCTTGATTTCAAGAGCTATAATGCATGATTTTTGGCCAATTTTAGTTGCCTCGAGCCATTGGCAAATAATTTCATAGATGACAAAATTCATGATGTCAAGAGCTATTACACATGAATTTTGTGTACTTTTAGTGGTTTGGACCCATCAGCAAATTATTTTGCGAAATCCAACATTCATGATTTTATGAGCTATAACGCATGTTTATTGGCCATTTTTAGTCATTTTGAGCCATTAGCAAATAATATCGCGAATGCCAAATTTCAAGATATGAAGAGCTATAACTCATGGATTTTATCAATTTTTTAGTTATTTTGACCCATTGGCGAATAACTTGTGGAGGCTAAACTTCACGATAGTCTCACGCTTTGAATTAGGCGATAATGCTAATTTGGGGGTGTGACAGCTAAAATTCAAGATTTCATGAGATATAATGCACATTTTTTTTTTCATATTTAGTCATTTCAACCCATTTACAAATAACTTCACGGATGTCAAAATTCACAATTTCATGAGCTATGGACACACAATCTTTAGGCCAATCTTTGGGCCATTTCTGGTCTTTTTCACCCTTTGGCAAATAATTTTGTGCAGGCCAGAATTCATAATTTTTTGAACTATAACGCATGATTTTTTGTCATTTTTAGTTACTTCGACCCATTGGTAAATAAGTTCTCTGAGGCCAGGATTCATGATTTCAAGAGCTATAACACATAATTTTTATCCATTTTAAGTCATTTTGATCCATTTAATAATAATTTAGTGGAGGCCAAAATTCACGATTTCATGAGCTTTAATGCACGATTTCAGGAGCTATAACGCACAATTTCATGAGCTATAATGCACTATTTTTAGCCATTTTTAGCTGTATCGACTTATTGGCAAATAATGTTTTAGAGGCCAAAATTATGATTTCATGAGCTATAACACATGATTTTGGGCCATTTTTAGTTATTTCAACCCAATGGGAAATTATTTCATAGCATCCAAAATTCATGATTCAATGAGTTATATAACACACGATTTTTTTCATTTTTAATCATTCTCGTCTCATTAGCAAATAATTTTATGAGGTCAAAATAAATGATTTCATGAGCAATAATGCATTTTATGCTATTTTTATTCATCTCAACCCATAAGCAAACAATTTTGCTGAGGCTAAAACTTGTGATTTCATAAGCAATAGTCCATATTTTTGACAATTTTTTTTATCATTCCGACCAATTGACAAAAAATTTCATGAAGGCCAAAATTCATGATTTAATGAGCTATCAAAAATAATTTTGTCCATATTTAGTTGTTTCACCCATTAGAAAATAATTTCACAAATGTTAAAATTCACTATTTCAAGAGATATAACCCACAATTTTTGGCATTTTTTCTTCACATTGACCGATTGGTAACCAATTTTGAGGAGACCAAAATTCAATATTTCATGAGCTATTATGTGTGATTTTTGGCCATTTTAATCATTTCAATCCTTTGGTAAATAATTTTGCAGAGGCCAAAATTTATGATTTCATGAGCTATAACGCTTGATTTTTGTTATTTTTAATGGTTTTAACACATTACAAAATTATTTTGCGGAGGTCAAAATCCAACATTTCATGAGCTATAACGCATTGTTTTTGGCAATTTATGATTTGATGAGCTATAATCCAAAATTATTAGCCATGTTTATTTTGGATGACCAATTGGCAAAACATTTTGTAAAGCCCAAAGTTCTCATTTTCATGAGCTCTAACGCATGATTGTTTTATCATTTTTAGTTGTTTCAACCCATTGACAAATACTTTTGCGAATGCCAAAATTACGATTTCATGAGCCACGATTTTTGGCCATTTTCAGTTGTATTGGTCCATCAGTAAATAATTTGACAGTGATTAAAATTCACAATTTCTTCAGCTATAAAGCACAATATTTTTAACATTTTTGGTCCTTTTGACCCATTGTCCAGATATTTGACATAGGTCAAAATTCACAATATCATGACCACAACGCATGATTTTTAACAATTTTTAGCCATTTCGAGCCATTTGCAAATTATTTTATGGAGGACAAAATTTATAAATTCATGAGCTATTACACACGATTTTTGGTTAGTCGTTTTAATCCATTGGCAAATAATTTCATGTAGGGAAAAAAATCACAATTTCATGAGCTATAACGCATGATTTTTTGCCATTTTTAGTCGTTATGACCCATTGAAAAATTATTTCATGGAGTCTAAAATTTACTATTTCATGAGCTATAATGCATGATTTTTGGCCATTTTTAGTGATTTTGACCAATTGGCAAATAATTTCGTGGAGGCTAAAAGTGACAATTCCATGAGCTATAATGCATAAATTTTGGTCATTTTAGTCATTTTGACCCATTGGCATATAATTTCAGAGGCCAAAATTTATGATTTCATGAGCTATTACACACGATTTTTGGCCATTTTTAGTTGTTTCACCCATTAGCAAATAGTTTCATGGAGGCCAAAATTCACGATATCATTAGGTATAACACAAGATTTTCAACCATTTTAGTCATTTCAAACCATTGGCAAATAATTTTGCACAGTCTAAAATTCATGATTTCATGAGTATAATGCACGTTAGCCATTTTTAATCATTTTGATCCTTTGGCAAGTGTTTTATCTGAGGTTAAACTTAATAATTTCATGAGCAATAACGCACAATATTTCTCCATTTTTACTCATTTTGATCCACTAGTAAATAATTTTGCTAAGGCCAAAATTTATGATTTCTTGAGCTATAACGCACAATTTTTTTAAGTGGTTTTGACTCATTAGAAACTAATTTTGTGGAGGCCAAAATTCATGATTTGATGAGATATAACCCCACAATTGTCGGCGATTTGTAATCAATTTTACCCATTAGTAAATCATTTCGCAGAGTCCAAAATTCACAATTTCATGAGCTATAACTCACGATTCTTGGCCATTTTCAGCAATTTCAACCCGTTGACAATTTATTTCGTGGAGTCCAAAATTCATGTTTTCATGAGCTATACACGCAATTTTTTGCCTTTTTTTTGTCCCATTGGAAAATAATTTTTGTTGAGGCCAAAATAAATAATTTTATAAGTAATAACACAATATTTTTTACTATTTTAGTCGATTCAACCTTTAAACAAAAAAATTTGAGAGGCTAAAGTTTGCCATTTGATAAGCAACCCACGATTTTTGGTAATTTTTAGTTATTTGACCAATTGACAAATAATTTTATGGAGGTTAAAATTCATGATTTCGTGAACTATAACACACTATTTTTGGCCATATTTGTTGTTTTGACCCATTGGTAAATAATTTCGCGAAAGTCAAAATTTACAATTTCATGAGCTATAACCCACAATTTTCTTCGTTTTGATCTATTGACAAACAATTTCACGCAGGCTAAAGTTTAAGTTTTTATGAGCTAATATGCATGATTTTTGGCAATTTATAGTCATTTCGATCCCTTGGTAAATAATTTCGCAAATGCTAAAATTCACGATTTCATGAGTTGTAACACACGGTTTTTTTTGCCATTTTTAGTTGTTCGGATCCATTAGAAAATTAGTTTGCAAAGGCTAAAATGCACCATTTCATGAGCTATAACGCACTGCTTTTGGGCATTTTTAGTCATTTTGACCATTGAAAAATAATTTTTTCTAGCCAAAATTAATGATTTGCTGAGCTATAACCCACAAGTATTGAACATTTTTATTTGACTCGATTCATTGGCAAAATATTTTGTTGAGTTCAAAATTTTCAATTTCATAAGCTATAACGCATGATATTTGGCCATTTTTAGTTGTTTCAACCCATTGGCAAATAATATGTGGTAGCCAACATCCACAATTTTAAGAGCCACAATTTTTGGTCAATTTTAGTCATATTGACCCATCGGCAAAGAATTTTATAGAGATCAAAATTAACAATTTCATCAGGTGTGACGCATGATCTTCGACCATTTTTAGTCATTTTGAACTATCGGCAATAGTTTGACATAGGTTAATATTCACTATTTCGTGAGCTATAATGCACGATTTTATATTTTTTAATCGTTTCGACCCACATGTAATTTTTTTACAGAGCCCAAAATTCACGATTTCATGAGCTATAATGCATGATATTTTCCATTTTAATTATTTTGACCAGTTTGAAAATAATTTTCTCAGTGCCAAAATTCATGATTTGATGAGTTATGACCCACGATCATTGGCTATTTTTTATTTGACCCATTGGCCCAAAAGTTCACATAGTCCAAAATTAATGATTTCATGAGCTATAACACATGATTTTTAGCCACTTCAGTCATTTTGTCTCATTGGCAACTAATTTCCCAGAGGCTAAAACAAACGATTTCATAAGCAATAATGCATAATTTTTGGCTATTTTTAGTCATTTCGACTCATAAGCAAAAAGTTTCCTGGTGGCTAAAATTTGCAATTTCATACGCAATAACCCACATTTTTAGCAATTTTTAATTGTTGGACCCATTAACAAATAATTTGATGGAGGTCAAAATTCATGATTTCATGAGCTATAACACATGATTTTTGGCCATATATAGTCGTTTCAACCCATTGGTAAATAATTTTGCGATGGTTGAAATTCACAATTTTAAGAGCTATATACATTTGTGGCATTTTTTCTTCGTTTGGGTACATTGGCAAATTATTTACTAGGGGCTAAAATTTAAGATTTCATGAGCTATTATGCCAATAGGTCAAAATGTATGATTTCATGAGGTATAACTTGAGATTTTTGCTATATTTAGTCATCTTGACCATACAATTAATTGGAAAGAGGTAAAATTCATAATTTCTTGAGCTATAAAGCATGATTTTAGACCATTTTAGTTTGATCCATTGGCAAATAATTTTAGACCATTTTAGTTTGACCCATTTTGGCCTGTTTGTAAATAATTTTGAGCTTGCAAAATTCATAATTTCGTGAGCTATAACTAATAATTTTTGTCATTTTCACTTGTTTTGACCAATTGTTAAATAATTTCACTAAGGCCAAATGTCAATTTTATAAGTCAGAATGCATTTTTTTTTTTTTTTTTTTTTCTTTATTTTCACCATTTTTAGTTATTTTGACCCATTTGTAAATTATTTCATGGAGGCCAAAATTCACAATTTCATGAGCTATAACACACGATTTTTGGCCATCTTTAGTGGTTTCAACACAAAGGTAAATAATTTCCGAGAGGCCAAAATTTATGATTTCGTAAGCTATTACAACTGATATTTGGCCATTTTTAATTATTTGGACCTGCTAGCAAATTATTTTGGGGAGTCCAAAATTCATGATTTTATGAGCTATAACCCACAATTTTTGGCCATTTTACTTCATTTTAACCCATTAGCAAATAATTTCACTGAGGTCAAATTCACAATTTCATGAGCTATAACACACAATTTTTGGCCATTTTTAGTTATTCGAGCCATTGGTAAATAATTTCACTGAGGCCAAAATTTGTGATTTCATGAGCTATTACAAATGCTTTTTGGCCATTTTAGCAGCTTTAGACATATTAGCAAAGTACTTCACAGAGTCCAAAATTCAGGATTTATGAGCTATTATGCATGAGTTTTAGCCATTTCTAGACATTTTGTCCCATTAGCAAATAATATCGCGGAAGCTAAAATTCACGATTTCATGAGTTATAATGCACGATTTTTTATCATTTTTAGTTATTTTGACTAATTGGAAAATAATATCGCGGAGACCAAAATTCATGATTTCATGAGCTATAATACATGATTTTTTATCATTTTTAGTCATTTCGACCCATTTGAAAATAATTTCACGAATGCAAAATTTCTCAATTTCATGAGTTATGACACAAGATTTTGGGCCATTTTCACTCATTTCGACCCATTGGTAAATAATTTCGCTGAGGCCAAAATTCAAGATGTTATTAGATATAACCTACAATTTTTAACCATTTTTCTTCATTTAGACCCATTTGTAAATTATTTCATGGGGTCCAAAATTCACAATTTTATGAGCTATAAACCATTATTTTTGTCTACTTTCCTTCGCTTTTGACCCATTTGTAAATACCTGAGGCCAAAAGTCATGATTTCATGAACTCTAATGCATGGTTTTCACCATTTTTAGTTATTCGAGCCATTGGTAAATAATTTTATGGAGAGAAAAATTATGATTTCATGAGCTATTACATCATTTTTGTAATTTTTAGTGGTTTGGACCCATCAATAAATTATTCTTGAATCGAAAATTCACAATTTTATGAGCTATAGCAGCTTGATTTTTAGCTATTTTTAGTTATTTTAACTCATTAACAAATAACATCGCGATGGCCAAAATTCAAGATTTCTAGGCGATAAGACACAATTTTTGCCATTTTTAGTTATTTTGACCCATTGGCGAATAATTCCTAGAGGCTAAATTTCACAATTTCATAAGCTATAATGCACGATTTTTACCATTTTAATTGTTCTACCCATTTTGAATAATAATTTAACAAAGCAAATATTCATGATTTCAAGAGTGGCGACACATGATATATTTCCATTTTTAGTCGTTTAGATCCATTGGCAAATAATTTTGTGCATGCCAAAATTCAAAATTTTCTAAGCTATAACTAATATTTTTGGCTATTTTTAGCCATTTTGATCCATTGATAAATATTTTATTTGAGGCCAAAATTCACAATTTCATGAGCTATAACACATGATTTTTGGCCATTTTACTTCATTTTAACCCATTAGCAAATAATTTCACTGAGGCCAAAATTCATGATTTGATGAGTTATGACCCACGATCATTGGCTATTTTTTATTTGACCCATTGGCCCAAAAGTTCACATAGTCCAAAATTAATGATTTCATGAGCTATAACACATGATTTTTAGCCACTTCACCATTTTGTCTCATTGGCAACTAATTTCCGAGGCTAAAACAAACGATTTCATAAGCAATAATGCATAATTTTTGGCTATTTTTAGTCATTTCGACTCATAAGCAAAGTTTCGGTGGCTAAAATTTGCAATTTCATACGCAATAACCCACATTTTTAGCAATTTTAATTGTTGGACCCATTAACAAATAATTTGATGGAGGTCAAAATTCATGATTTCATGAGCTATAACACATGATTTTTGGCCATATATAGTCGTTTCAACCCATTGGTAAATAATTTTATGATGGTTGAAATTCACAATTTTAAGAGCTATATACATTTGTGGCATTTTTCTTCGTTTGGGTACATTGGCAAATTATTTACTAGGGGCTAAAATTTAAGATTTCATGAGCTATTATGCCAATAGGTCAAAATGTATGATTTCATGAGGTATAACTTGAGATTTTTTGCTATATTTAGTCATCTTGACCCGCCTACAATTAATTGGAAAGAGGTAAAATTCATAATTTCTTGAGCTATAAAGCATGATTTTAGACCATTTTTAGTTTGATCCATTGGCAAATAATTTTAGACCATTTTAGTTTGACCCATTTTGGCCTGTTTGTAAATAATTTTGAGCTTGCAAAATTCATAATTTCGTGAGCTATAACTAATAATTTTTTGTCATTTTCACTTGTTTTGACCAATTGTTAAATAATTTCACTAAGGCCAAATGTCAATTTTATAAGCTGTAACAGATTTTTTTTTTTTTTTTTGCTATTTTTAGTCATTCGACCCATTTGAAAATAATTTCACTGAGGCCAAAATTCACAATTTCATGAGCTATAACACACGATTTTTGGCCATCTTTAGTGGTTTCAACACAAAGGTAAATAATTTCCGAGAGGCCAAAATTTATGATTTCGTAAGCTATTACAACTGATATTTGGCCATTTTTAATTATTTGGACCTGCTAGCAAATTATTTTGGGGAGTCCAAAATTCATGATTTTATGAGCTATAACCCACAATTTTTGGCCATTTTACTTCATTTTAACCCATTAGCAAATAATTTCACGGAGGCCGAAATTCACAATTTCATGAGCTATAACACACAATTTTTAGCCATCTTTAGTCATTCGACCTACTGGCAAATAACTTTACGGAGGCCAAAATTTGTGATTTCATGAGCTATTACAAATGCTTTTTGGCCATTTTTAGCAGTTTAGACATATTAGCAAAGTACTTCACAGAGTCCAAAATTCAGGATTTATGAGCTATTATGCATGAGTTTTAGCCATTTCTAGACATTTTGTCCCATTAGCAAATAATATCGCGGAAGCTAAAATTCACGATTTCATGAGTTATAATGCACGATTTTTATCATTTTTAGTTATTTTGACCCATTTGTAAATTATTTCATGGAGGCCAAAATTCATGATTTCATGAGCTATAATACATGATTTTTATCATTTTTAGTCATTTCACCCATTTGAAAATAATTTCACGAATGCAAAATTTCTCAATTTCATGAGTTATGACACAAGATTTTGGGCCATTTTCACTCATTTCGACCCATTGGTAAATAATTTACTGAGGCCAAAATTCAAGATGTTATTAGATATAACCTACAATTTTTAACCATTTTTCTTCATTTAGACCCATTTGTAAATTATTTCATGGGGTCCAAAATTCACAATTTCATGAGCTATAATACATGATTTTTATCATTTTTAGTCATTCGACCCATTGGTAAATAATTTCACTGAGGCCAAAATTCATGATTTTATGAGCTATATCCCATAATTTTTGACAATTATACTTCATTTTGATCCATTGGCAAATAATTTTACAGAGGCCAAAATTCATGATTTCATGAGCTATAATACATGATTTTTATCATTTTTAGTTATTTTGACCCATTTGTAAATTATTTCATGGGGTCCAAAATTCACAATTTTATGAGCTATAACGCTTGATTTTTAGCTATTTTTAGTTATTTTAACTCATTAACAAATAACATCACATGGCCAAAATTCAAGATTTCTAGGCTTATAAGACACAATTTTTGCCATTTTTAGTTATTTTGACCCATTGGCGAATAATTCCTAGAGGCTAAATTTCACAATTTCATAAGCTATAATGCACGATTTTTACCATTTTAATTGTTCTACCCATTTGAATAATTTAACAAAGCAAATATTCATGATTTCAAGAGTGCTACACATGATATATTTCCATTTTTAGTCGCTTCGATCCATTGGCAAATAATTTTGTGCATGCCAAAATTCAAAATTTTCTAAGCTATAACTAATATTTTTGGCTATTTTAGCCATTTTGATCCATTGATAAATATTTTACTGAGGCCAAAATTCACAATTTTATGAGCTATAACACACAATTTTCAACCATTTTAGTCATTTCGACCCATTAGCAAATAATTTTCTGAGGCCAAAATTCATGATTTCATAAGTTATTACTCATGATATTTGGCCATTTTTAGTGGTTTGGACCTATTAGCAAATTATTTTATGAGCTATAACCAATGCTTTTTGGTCATATTTCCTGGTTTTGACCCATTAGCAAATAATTCCACGCAGGTCAAAATTCAGAATTTCATGAGCTATAACACACAATTTTCAACCATTTTTAGTCATTTCGACCCATTAGCAAATAATTTTACAGAGGCCAAAATCTAAGATTTCATGAGCTATTACAAATGATATTTGGCTATTTTTAGCAGTGTGGACCGATTGGTAAATTCTTTCCTAGAGTCCAAAATTCTCGATTTTATGAGCTATATCCCATAATTTTTGACAATTATACTTCATTTTGATCCATTGGCAAATATTTTCATGAGGCAGCCAGGGCGGAAAATTACAAACCCCGCCAGTCAAAGGGATGAACTCGCCCGCACGAGGTCGCCCCTCTCGAGTGAACTCGCCCGCAAGAGCTCAAATGCCGCCGCCAAGACGAGGTCGCCTCGCCGAGTGAAATTCCGCCAGCCTATGCCGCCGTACCAACGAGGTCATTTCCACGCCGATGAGCTCGCCACATGAGTCCAACGCCATCGGCCAACCCCCTGCTCAGGCGCCAAGCACGCCATAAGGGGTTCACGCAAGACAACGAAAGCACCACCACACGCCGAGGGGCCCACCGGTAGGCCCGCCTACCCGACAAACTTCGATGCGAGCGGTTAGAACAACTCTCAAGCTCGCTGCTTTCGCTGGCCGAGCGGTGCCAATGGTGGCTTGGAGAAGTGGGCCCACCCACTTTCCACGCCACGTGATGATGAGACAGCTCATCACCCCTATAGCGGTCACATCCCGCAGCTTAGAGGGCATGGCACCCCTCACCTATTAGTGGTCACATCCCACGAGTCAAGGAGAGGACCGGTTGCTTGTCAAAGCCCGCCCGTTAGGAGAACTTCGCCTATGCAAGTTCAAGGCCAGACGCTGGCCGCCACAACCTAGCATGCCCGCAAGAGGCCCGCCAGTTGACCTCTTCGGCAAACTTCGCTACAAGCTTCGCTGAGCACTTTCGGAAGGCTCGCCTGCTCACCCACTCTGCACATCCTGAGTTATGATAAGGCATGGTCCTTATCACCTCATCAGTGGTCACATCCCACAGCTAGAGAAGAGTATGGTGCCCCTTAACTATCAGTGGTCACATCCCACAAGTCAAGAGGGTGGCCCATCCCACCCCTTGGCCTATATATAAGCCTCCTTGGCAACAAGAGAAAAGGCTGGCAACAAGGTTGTAAAAACCACTGCTGAGAAGAAAGAGCAAACAGAAGAATTACTCTCTTGCTCCATCAACTCGGCCTGAGCAAAGGCTTGATTGTTGAAGTAGGCTCCATCGAACCCTCGATTTGAGGCTCTCGAGCTCTTTGCAAACTCTTGCATAGTAGCCCGCCCAAGCAAGCTCGGTAGAACCGAACTCAACCGCCGAGCTTCTATCAGATGTCGGCCCGCCGCCACGCCGATCGGATCGCCTAGAAGCAAACTCGATTCGAGCATCGAGGGAGGCGCCCTATCGCTACCGACGAACCCACGTTAAACAAGAAGGGCCTTCCCTTCGCTTCTGTTGTAAAAAGACCTATTCTTGATTTGTAAACAACCAATTCAAACAATACAAATCCGAGAGGAGATTTTTACACCAAACAGAAGATGGCGACCACAGTGGGAGAAACCATTTCCTCAACCGAGATGGTGGTGGCGCAATTCGACGACATCGCGGAAGGGACAACAATCGAGCCCCTGGTGATTGAGTTCGACCAAGCTAGGTATGAAGAGTACTTATCTTCGTCCTCTTCGGGCGGTAAAACCTCCCGATGTTACCGCAGGGTTGTGCGCGCAACCCAACGTCGAACGGCCGAAGTAGCTGCGCCCAAGTGTTCTACCTCGATTTCAGCAGGGGGTTCCATTCCCACCAAACCAGCCAAGGCCGAATCAACGGCCAAGAGTGCAAGCCGAACAAACTCTTGTTGGGTTACCACGCAGTCCACCCAGCCCTGCGTGCAAGAGAGGACGATTCGCCTCAGCACGGATCACACCCTCACCGTCAACGCAGACTTGCCCCTCTCCAAGAGGGCCAGGCAGCGACGACGACAAACCATTGCACGCCGGAAGCGGCGCTTCCATTTCCACGGATCACGAAGTTACTATTCGCACTGGAGGAAAATCAAGCGGGGCGCATCGACCCGCGGTCTGGCGGGCTCCCTAAATCAAGCGAGTCCCCCTGTGCAGGCGAGTCTCGCTCTGGCAGCAAGACCCCAAAAAATGGCGAACTTGCTGTATTTCCACCAAACAAAGAAAGTTCCTCATTCAAAGGGCCGAAGCGGGCGGCGAAATTGCCAATCAGCAGCTTCACTCATCAAGCCTTCACCAAAAGCGCAAGACGACAAGTGGGCGGCGCCCGGATGGGCAACCGGCCCACCGGAGGTTGAGGCTTCGCCGAGCGATATCTGCTGGCAAGTCAAGACCGCCTGAATCCAACACTTGGGGCTACAAAGCGTTCTCGCCCAAGCTCCTTTGAACTCACCGCACCCGAGTGCACCGATGAGCCCTCTGATACTGCGGGTTGCCATCTCCGGCCCACAGGAGACCTCAGAGACCATCTGATTCACAAGCGCGCAATTCAAGGGGCGAATCCTCAGTGCCACTGTGAAAAGCTTATCCAGCGGTATCACCGACCGCCGCTGCACGCCGAAACCATCAGTATGGGAAAGACTTTCGCCACATGAGAGTAAGGCCTCCTCGCCAAAAGCGCCATCGTCGAAAGAAGCAGGCCACTAATGGTCCTGAGTTACGAACTGCCTCCGTCAACATGACAGGGAAAGATAAAGCTAGATACTCGGATTCTTCGGACCCAGAGTTTGCTTTGGGGCTGAGGCACCTCCCAATCGGATGTGAAGGCGTCTACCGACACGCTGCCTCCAAACCGGCCCGCCCCATTTGACTACGCGGTTGAACTCCATCGCGACAATGAGGAAGAGGTTTGTTCAGCGGAGGCGACGTCCCAAACATCAAGCTCGGCTTACGGTAGGCATGCGAGGGTGCACATGACCGGAGTTTCCGACGAGTGGACTAAAAGGTTTGAGGAGCAGCAAGCCGTGATCTCAGAACAGCGAGCCGCCATCGACTCAATGAAGGAGATAATGGGACAACTGCTGCAAAAGAAGAAAAAGAAGCCTTCGCGAAATCGCCAGAAGGGTCGGAGGAATCAAGAACGAGACCTCACTCCTCACGCGACAGACGAAGAGGATGAGCATAAGTCACCCTCCGGCTACTCCTCCAGATCTTACGGAAAAGCCTCCCAATCGGCAAAGATACCTCGATAAAGGTTTGACGAAGTTTAATCGCCTTGACGCCCTGAAGCTCCAGAAGAACATGAACGAGCTGGGGGTAGTCCGACCGTATCCAACAGAGTGGGATACAGTCCCCTACCCAGCAAAATTCAAGCCTATGGGGTTGACCCAGTTCGACGGGAAAGGATCTCCCTCCCAGCACATTTACTACTTCGTCCCAGACAGGGTTTCTTACCGGGAATGATCCCATCCTCACGTGGTTGTTCATTGGCACCCTGAAAGGGGTAGCCTTTGAATGGTTCCGCAAGCTCGAACCCGGCTCTATCAAATCATGGGCTGACTTGGAGAAATCGTTTTGGCCCGCTTCTTTAATTTACATCGGTTTCAATGGCGACCCTAATCGCCGGAAGCGTAAGAAAACGGAGTCGATCAATGAATTTGTGAAAAGGTTCAGGAATCGATCACTGCATTGCCGGGAACAGGTAGCTGATACTACCCTGATCGAGATGTGCCGCAATAACCTCGCAATTAGCATCTTATCCCGACTTCGGTCTTTGTGGAAACCGGACCTGGAAGGAGTTGGTACGCCAAGGTGAACAAGTGGAAAACATGATCAAGCACCTGGAAGCTGAAGAACCCCAGCACAAAAAGGGAACTTCTGAACCGACTTTTACCAGAAACCATCATCGGTCGAAGGGAAAGGAAACCATGGCTGTCGACTCTAATCCGGCCCTAAAGACGCCACAACATCAGAAATCAAGCGGCAGGCGGCCCCGGAGGCAATACGATTTCAAGGAGGACTGGGTGGTGCCCACCTTTGACACACTCCTTCGGAGCAATAGGATCAAGCTTCCAGAGGCCGCAAGACCTGAAGAAATGGGCAAGACAGATGACCCGAACTATTGCGCGTTTCACCGATTTGTCGGCCACCCAACGGCCAAGTGTTACATCCTCAAGGACAAACTCCAGGCTCTCTTTGAGGCGGGGGTGTTGAAGAAGGAGAAGGTCCAGAAGAATGTGACCACGAACATGGTCACCCTAAGATTTGGAACCGGCCTCCCTGCAGTCCATGCACCGGCAGGTATCATACCTATTCCCAAAGCAGAGCTGAGGATCATTAACACCGACCCTAACAATCAGCAGGAAAAGGGTTTGATACCACAGACTCTGCCATCAGGACAAGTCATGTGGGTTCACCCCGACCTCCTCAAAGACGCAGCAAAGGACTTCCTGCCACGTAAGGGCAAACGGAGAGGCAAACTCTGCAATGTCATCTCAGCAATTCCGGATGGAATCGAACAGGGGATAGCGACCCTCACCGACTCTGACGAAGAGGCAACAGTTGTTTGGGTCGAAAGTTGTTTCCATTGTAAAACTTGAGAAAATTACACTTTTGATTCTCAGTTACAAAGAAATTTAAGTAACTCTCTCACAAACTCGAACAGAAGACGTTACACACGTAGATCTCCTGCTTTTGTGGGTCTTTGCTGTCTTGAGGGGACGCGTAATCCGTGGACCACCGAGCAA
Source organism: Asparagus setaceus (assembly GCA_012295165.1). NCBI lineage: Eukaryota > Viridiplantae > Streptophyta > Magnoliopsida > Asparagales > Asparagaceae > Asparagus > Asparagus setaceus. Next base: position 36,746,535 of record CM022702.1, read on the forward strand.
CGATCGTCGAATCGACGGGGTTTAGTTGATGCTTCGCAAAGGAAACAAGAACTTAAGCAAATATCTTAGCAAAGTAAGATATTTACTCTTCTCAGAATAAGTCAAAGCTTAAACTTCGAGGAATCTCCATGTAGATCGTGTTCTTGAACTCAGCTTGGATTCTCTCTCTCTCTTTGCAATAGCTCCTTATCGATCTCGATTGCCCCACCCAAGTGGATGTAGGGGGTATTTATAGACTTTGGGGCGTGCCCACAAGTGTCATAAGTGCTCAACATTTGTAGTTAGCGGCGGCTCGGTACGCCTCAGCCCATTACCGCTCAGCGGCGAGGCGGTGTCGGCTTTACCTGGCTGACGGCGATGAATAATTTTGCCTAAGCTGGCAGCGGCGATGTCGTCCCTCCATTTGTTAACGGTTTCCTTGCTTTTTAGGCACGATTAAATGCCTAAAATCCGCCTAGTGGTATTTTCGATGTAACGGCCCATTAAAGTATCGAGCGTCTCTTTGCGTTGATAAAGTCAAGTGGGCCCCACCGGCATTGATTTAGACCCTTCAAGAGCTCATTTCAAATATTACGGTTGTCTGCCTTTGGCGAGCACAAATAAAGATGCCTGCGCTATAGCAAGACACATCAAGGTGTCTCGCTTCGTGGCGAGGCACAAACAAGTGTCTCGCTAGTAGCGAGACACAGTGTCTCGCTTGTAGCGAGGCACAAACAAGTGTCTCGCACTATGGCGAGACACAATCTTCCCATGTGTTGACTTCTTGAGATTTCGACGACATTGTCCTTCGATCTTCTCATAATTTAGTCATATTTGAGGTTCTTCAGCAATTTTTGATGCCTACAGATACCCCCTCCAAAGTTTTCAGACTCCTCTGTATTTTGTCGAGGGGTCTGGAATACTTTGGATAAGATACGCCTTGCTTCCGTTCAACGTTGAACTTTATAGAAGAGTGCGTATCTTGTTTGACTTCGAACCACGCTCTGGCGTCGTGACCATATTTTGGGATCAATAACTGTTGCATTTGTATTTGGATTGGTTGCAATGACGAAGTCGAATTTGAACTGATCATCTCCATCTTGAAAGTCACCACTTGGGTCGTAATTGAGTATCCTAAGAACCATGTTGTTTCATCACAGTGGGGGATAGCGTATGATTCTTTTTCAGCAACGAGAATTTAGAGAAGAAGCGTCGTCCGGCTTACTGAACACTTGGGACACAAATTATCCATTGTGAGACTTCCGGGAAAGCTTCCGAATGTAATCTGGGACCAATTTGCTTTGAATACATTACTTCAGATTACGTGCGGAGGGTAATCGTCGAATTACGGATTTCTTAGAGACGGTTTGTGGTCTCCCTTCGATGCGTGACTTTTTTTCGCCGAGGTGAGCAGCAGCGGCGGTTGTGTCGGCTTTCGAAGAGAATGTCTTGTGGCGGTGTTTGTGTCGCTCAAAGCATACGAATGCATGCGAGCATGCTTGAGCTTCGGGCGATGTAATGGCACATTTGTACTAGCAATGAGTTACAAAGTGCATTAAAATCACGGTAGGAGAAAGTGCTTAACCCGAAGCGAGGGAGTGAACCATGTCTCAAGTTATTGCTTGTACGATAGATATAGGATTTTGGCAAACCCTCGACCATCAGCAGTTTGATGAGCCTTTACCAACTACCGTTTGAGTTGGGCTAGCATGTAGATTATCCGAGTCCGTTTCTACATGTTACGTTGTGCTAAAAGAGTGAATTCTCTTAGACTTTATGCTACGATATTGAATCGTGGGCTTCGGTCAATTATTACGAGAATTGACCACGGCATGTGTTAGATGCGGACTTATCTCGATAAGGGGCGGAGATAATATCCTATGCATGAAGGCATAGTTTAGGTGTCATTAGGTAATGACATCTATGCTACGATATTGAATCGTGGGCTTCGATCAATTATCACGAATTAACTACCCTACGCGTGTTAGACGCCGACTTATCTCTCGATAAGGGACAGATAACATCCCTATGCATGAAGGCATAGTTTAGGTGTCGCTAGGTAATGACATCTATGCTACGATATTGAATAATGAGGCTTGATCAATTATCACGGAATTGATTACCCGACGGGCGTGTGTTAGATTTAACTTATCTCCGTAAGGGACAGATAACATCCCTATGCATAAAGGCATAGTTTAGGTGTCATTAGGTAATGACATCTATGCTATGATATTGAATACGAGGCTTGATCAATTATCACGAATTGATTACCCGGCCAAGCGCAGTGTTAGACGACTTATCTCTCGGTAAGGGATAGAGATAACATCCCTATGCATAAAGGCATAGTTTAGGTGTCATTAGGTAACGACATCTATGCTACGATATTGAATAATGAGGCTTGATTAATTATCAATGAATTGATTACCCGCCAGTCAGGTGTTAGATCACTTATCTCTCGTAAGGACAGATAACATCCCTATGCATAAAGGCATAGTTTAGGTGTCATTAGGTAATGACATCTATGCTACATATTGAATACGAGGCTTGATCAATTATCACGAATTGACTACCCCGGCTCAGGTGTTAGACGCCGACTTATTCCCCGATTTAAGGACAGAATAACACCTACTACGCATAAATAGGCGTAGATTTAACAAATAATGAAACCACTATGTATTGAATATATAGACTTTTGAATTGTTCTTCTGGGCGAAACGAACCCGCTGTGTCTTCTTGGGGCTAAAACGAACCCGTTGTGTCTTCTCTTGGGGCTAAAACGAACCCGTTGTGTTTTCTCTTGGGGTGAAAACGAACCCGTTGTGTTTTCTCTTGGGGTGAAAACGAACCCGTTGTGTTTTCTCTTGGCTTAAAACGAACCCGTTGTGTCTTCGGGGCTTAAAACGAACCCGTTGTGTCTTCTCTTAAGGCTAACCCGTTGTATTGAAGAAGAAGAAGGTATTTTCTTATCTTCCGCTTCAATTGACAACTCCTTGTTCACCTAATCGAGTCAAAGACTTCGCATGCACTAAGAAATCTATAGAGAAACTCAAAGTGGGATCTCCACTTCGAATCAAGTTGGAGTCGGGCCACGGCATTGACTTCAAGATACCTTTTAACTCATGTGAGTAAAAGGTGGAATTTGGATAACCCTAACCGCATGAAGGTCTCGATTACCCAATTTATATGGTTTGGCCCTAACTATTCAAAGTTTTGACCAAGTGGGAGTGAAAATTTAAAATGACCCTAACTGTTCAAAGGTTTGGTCAAGTGAAGAACGAATAATGACCCTAACTGTTCAAAGGTTTGGTCGTACTGGACCCAGCAGGAGTAGATTTGATTTCTAAACTAAGAATTAACTATCAGAGGTAATAGTTAACATAATAGTTCTTTTCTTTGTGGTCCTTCCATCCTATTGAAGAGGATTGGTGGGAGAGTTTAGTGGAGTTATCAGAGATAACTTTCTTGTGGACCTACCATCCTGTTGAATAGGAATTGTAGGGGATTTTGGAAGAGTTGGCAGAAGATGAAGGAAAGAAGGTATTTTCTTATCTTTAGCTTCACAGTGGGAGTTTGGAGACCGTGACTATTTAAAAGTTTGATCATCCAAAATAGTGGGGGTAAAATTAGTGAAGGGTATTTCTAGGCTATCGGAATATGATAAACCTGGGTCCTTCATCATAAGACGGGTTATCCTGAGTACACTAAGGATAATATCTCTTCAGGAACTTCCCATTAATTGGCATCGTGATCTTATCACTGTCCTGCTACCACGCTTAGCTTAATAAGCCGGATCTACCTCGCACTTCGCTGTTTTTGTAGTATCCCAGGTAGTCGACAGGGCCAAGAGCTTCACCAAGTTCGCCACTTTGACGTTATGATCCCGGCGTCAATTAGAGCCTGGATACTGTCTTTAAGGACAAAACAACTTTTGGTAGGATGATGGACCCTCCTGTGGTATGCACAGTATTTAGGATCTGAAGTCTTGTCGACCTCCTCGATTTGTAATAGGTGGCAACTTAATTTTGTTCTTTGTCAGGAGGTGCTTAAAATAATCGAACTTCTTCATCTACGAAGAGTATGTCCGATGGAATTCGATTTAGAAGCTTTTGTTGCTCGAGGTTGTTGGCGTGGTCGTAATTGCGGCGTTTGATTTCGTCAGCAGCGATACGAATGCCTTTCCTCTATTGCGAGGCAAAATTTGAGTCGACCATCTTTTAGCCTCTTCGGTTTTCTTCCTTTTGAGGAAGCGTTGACTTGTTCTCCTCGTATTTTCAGATCTTTCCATGTAGTTGGTGGGGCGACCCCATGACTTCCAACGGATCAATGGAGAGATTATTGTGTACGTCTGCAATATGAATTCCTCGGTGATTGGATCTTTACGGTTTATGGCCTTATTGCGGCACTTAGCAAACGATCAATCGTCTCTCCACTCTTACGCTTTTCATCCAAGAGGGTTCCAATCGAGACTTCGGTATCGTCATCGAAAAATTATTGAAAGCGAATTTTCCATGTCATCAGCCGGTTAATGCTCGGTTTTGAGTCTTGATACCAATCGAAGCAGCCCACGAAGGGTACCAACGAATGACCGAATCATCAAAGGCTCATTTCGAGATCACCCCAAATGAGACTTGAAATAGATCAAGTCTTTGTGTAGGCGAACCCCCGATCAAAGGTGTGAAATTAATCAAAGCTGAATTTGGTGGGTAAGGATTGAATCCCCTCTCGGATATGGACACGGGATGCCGGTCTTCTTAACCTCGTGAGCAGACATTAAAGCATTAATTTTGCCTTCAAGCTCCTTCATCTTTTCGCCATCATCCTCCCCTTGTTTTGGATTACTTCCAATAGGAAGAATTGGACCATTTCTACCTTGAGCACCAGATGCAGCTTTCTTTAGAGGTTGATCAGCGTAAATGTGTTCATCTATTTCTGGATCACTATCATCTACATGATGGGTAACATGGCGACTGGATCCACCTGGCTGATTAAATTCGGGTTGGTCAACTTTTTGACTTTGCAATTCCCTCATCTGTTGCATGGCTAGCTCCATCTCTGTTTTCATTTCGGCCTTAAGCTCTTCTCTTTGCTTGGCTAAGGCTTCTTGTAACATTTGAGCGGGACATGGGGAGTAATGGTAAAAGCCTCCTATGGTGGCGACTCATGCGAAGCGATGTCGTCCGGCTATTCTTGGCGGTCGGAAATTTCATCTTCGGATGACTCTCCTTCATGCATTCTTCTATAGTCAATGCGTCGTAGCTCGCGAATTGCAATTGGGACATTCTCGGGAAATCGAGAGCTAACTCTTCCTCTAGGGGTAAAGTCGGGATCTTCATCATTTCTTGGTCCTTTCTCTTTATTTACCATGTTAATAGTAACCCGGGAAGTTCATCGGTTCGGAAGGTAGATCTTCTCTTTCTTGAGTGCGTCTTGACTCCGACTTGAATCTTCCGATTTGGCGGGGAAAGCCTCTCGAATCTTGAAGCTCTTTGTGGTTGGCGTTTGATTGAACGGGCACATCGACAACAACGTCTTGATTAGTTGTGCACGAACAAGAATAATTTATTTCATCAATCGTTCTCTTTAGGTGTGTTGCCACTGACGATGACACGGTTGATGTGGTTTGTCACGGTTGTACTTTCACCCCAAGTGTAACGTTGTCCTTAACCGAGGACACGCCTTTGGGGCGCCGATCATTCGACTTGGGAGGCACCTTTGACGCTTTAACTTCATCTGCTGAAGTTGTCTTGGCATGGATCATAAATGTTTTATCATCTCTCGTGACTTCACGAATCACGCCTCAAGTTCTTCCCTTTAGTAGACTCGCGGACCTTCCGATGCTCAATCGAGATGCAATTGAATTCGAGACCGAGATATTTCGCCTGCTCGTGACTCTTCGGACTGGTAACCAGCCGCCCTTACCGTGCCTTGCCTTTATTTCCGAGCTGTGGACCAAGGCGATTAAACACCGGTTGATTCCGGACTTAATGGTTGATACCTCACCGAGAAGTGGAAGAAAGGGGCGAAAAGTCCATTTTGCTAAGCAGATGGAGGATCGCCTACGCAGGCAGCCAGATGCTTCGCCGGGCGCGAGATATTTTACCGCCGCTGTTGGCGCAGGCAGTTTAGGCCGCTTCGCTAACGCTGCAGGCACTCGAATCGCTCTCTACGAAGATCATGGCGAGGCGTACTTTGAGCCGATTTTGATGTCGACTTCGACCCAAATTTTGTGATTTTGGGTCGATTCCTTGGTTGATTTCGCCTCGCCTTTAACAACGCACGCGCACGAGCAACGCGGCACGGCGCTTTGAGCGTGCTTCTTCCTTGTCAATCGGTCCTTTTGACGAGAACCCATTCTTCCTTGGGAAGAGTGTTGGCGGATTGAGGTTGAGGCGCTGTAACTTGCCGACGCCTCGATCACGAAAGTTCGTTGTAATGAACTCCGCCTGCTGATTCCATGGCCTTTGCAAGTTGTCGGGCCATCTTTTGACGTTGTCTCTGACGCAGCCCTCTTCGCCGAGCGTTGAGATCTTGTTGAATGACTCCTTCTTCCGAAGGAGTCAACTTGAGCGAGCTCCGGCTTTGAGATCCACCGGGTGTTGTTGAGAGGAAATCACGTAGTTTAACAAGAATCGCGCATCACAACAACGAACCTCCTCTAGGAGATGAGATCCTCCGATGTTTGCGGGGTGAGGAGGACTTCGATGAGGAAGAGGAGAGATATTCTTCAACTTGGCTTGATCAAGAAGTAATCTAGTCCATCGACCATGAGGTCGGCTTGATCGCCGCAAGGTGGGCGACACAACGATCTCGGCTCGAGATCGCTGGCTCCCAATCGTGGTCGCCATCTTGTTTGGGTCGAAAGTTGTTTCCATTGTAAAACTTGAGAAAATTACACTTTGATTCTCGTTACAAAGAAATTTAAGTAACTCTCTCACAAACTCAACGTAAGATGTTACACGTAGATCTCCCGCTTTTGTGGGTCTTTGCCTCGCGTCGACGCCGTAATCCGTGGACCACCGAGCAACGATCATCGAATCGACGGGGTTTAGTTGATGCTTCGCAAAGGAAACAAGAACTTAAGCAAATATCTTAGTAAAGTAAGATATCTACTCTTCTCAAGAATAAGTCAAAGCTTAAACTCGAGGAATCTCCATGTAGATCGTGTTCTTGAACTCCGGAAGCTTGGATTCTCTCTCTCTCTTTGCAATAGCTCTGCTTATCTGATCTCTGATTGCCCCCCCCAAGTGGATGTAGGGGGGTATTTATAGACTTTGGGAGGCGTGCCCACAAGTGTCATAAGTGCTCAACATTTGTAGTTAGCGCGGCAGCTCGAGCTGCCTCGCGCCAGTACCTCGCTCCTTTGCGGCGATGTCGGCTACCTGGCGGCGGCGGGCGGTATGGGCTGCCTGCTAGCGGCGGCGATTAATGCATCCCTCCAGCTATTGTAGCGGTTTCCTGCTTTTTAGGCGCGATTAAATGCCCTAAAATCCGCCTAGTGGTATTTTCAGCGTGTAACCGCCCATTAAAGTATCGAGCGTCTCTTTGCGTTGATAAAGTTAAGTGGGCCCCACCGGCATTGATTTAGACCCTTCAAGAGCTCATTTCAAATATGCGGATGTCGCCTTTGGCGAGCACAAATAAATGCCTAAGCTATGGCGAGACACATCAAGTGTCTGGTGGCGAGGCACAAACAAGTGTCTCGCTAGTAGCGAGACACAAGCGAGTGTCTCGCACTATGGCGAGACACAATCTTCCCATGTGTTGACTTCTTGAGATTTCGACGACGTTGTCCTTCGATCTTCTCATAATTTAGTCATATTTGAGGTTCTTCAGTAATTTTTGATGCCTACAACAGTACTCGTCACGAGAGCAGGAAAAGATTTCGCTAAGAATTATCCCACGGTCACAGATGATCTGATGAAGCAACCGGCAGGAACGTCACGGGAGAACGCCGACAAACCAAGCTCAAGCAACCCGCCCTTCCGGTTCAATGTGCTCTCACAGCTAGCAAACATCCCAGCCAGGATCACATTATACGAAGCTCTGCCTATCAAGTCAACCCTGATATTTCCGCGAGAGGCTCGCCAACTCGTGGTTTTACCACGCACTTTTCTACCATCCCCGATGAAGAGATGGAGAAAAGTTGCCCACTGCGGTACGCCAGCGCCCCGACGACAGATCCCCTGATCACCTTACACCCGGACGACATGCTTATCAATAGCATCGCCTGACGCCCTTTACTGTGGTACGCCGCTCCTCCAAAGTGGATAGAATCCAAGTGGACCCGGATCGCTTTTGAGCATTATTCCCTTGACACTCATCAAGTCCCCGGGATACCTTAAACGGTTGTCTACGACGACCACCACTATTTTGGCTTCAACGCCACAGGACGCTGCAGCTTGGGAAGATCCCCAAATGCCGCTTAGGCAATATGAAGACGGAAGTGACTCACCTTTGTCATCCACGCAACCATCTTACAATATGCCGTTAGGGCCACCTCATGGATCCATAACAAATCAGACGTCTCCGCCTACTTTGCACCAATGCCCAAAGTACGTGGACGGTAATGGTCCGTCAAGACAAGATTCGCCAGATAAAAGCCTTCAAAGGGGTGGAGAATTACTTCACCGACTCTTACTCTACCAAGACGCTGGAGTTAGCCGAAGGCTCGGATCGGCTACCGTAAATGTAACGGCCGCATCAGGAGTCCGAAGACAGCAGGGTCTTGTCCTTAATGACATTGAACCCATTGTAATCGCCACTTAAGACCTTGTTATCACCAACCTGAGAAGCCGATCAAGCTCACCTCAATGAAACTCCTGAATTTGCTTACTCCTCGCCTAGTTCGAAGCTAACCGCCAGAATGCAACAACTCGGTTCGGCTGTACCAATAATTCGTCCTCAGATGCACCAGTGTTCAGCCAGACGACCGGCAAGCCGATGATCAATCTTCACGAAGTTGCCTTTGTCGTATCCACTGAGGAGATTATCAACCGAGATCATCTTTGAAGGGTTGACATATCCACGATACGATGTGGACGATCGGGGATGACGAACCCACGGCCAGCCTCATATACTCATGCGCAAAGATCGCCATGATGGAAGGCATGGGTTACAGTCGCCCGTGAAAGAAGGCTTGAACTACGGCAAAGGTGAAGACTCCATCCGTGCCCCGCTTATGCCAAAGGGAAAGCCCGGACGACATTACTAACGCTAACGAGAAGAGGGCTATGTCTCCTCCTCCTCGAATTATATCGCCACTTGATGAGATATCCAGCTTCCGCCGAAGATCAATCGCCAACCTCCCTTGGGATTCGGATGCCTGGGGTTGGTTTATGGCCTCACGACTAACATGACTACGGTTGATACCGAGATCCGTAGATCGAGCAAGTCCCACTTCATGATGAAGAGTGGGATCATCACGCCAACGCCCAATGGAGCGGGCGCTCGAAAGAATGCGGAGCCGCCAACGAGGATAAAATTCTCCTGTAGACATGGGAGAGGAGGCCAACCCCAAACCCATATTTATCGGGCTTAGCTTGCCTCCCCAAGAGGGAAGAGCTCATATCTCTTGTCAAGGAATACATCGACATCTTCGCTGGAATTATGAAGATATGCCCGCCTTGATCCCAGTGTCGCCATGCACGCTTGACATCAATCCCGATGCCCAACCCACAAACAAAGAAGAAAGACTCCGCTACCGGGCAGATTATGGAAGCAATTATGTACGGAGGAAAATTAAAGTCGTGAAACAAATGTTATCCTTCCAATTGATTTCAAAGAAAGAATAAATACAACTCTCGAATGCAACCTCTCTAACTCCATTAGATTAAAAAGAAATTACAAATCCCTCAATCGCTACGTTCATCACAAAAGAGAGAAGGGTCAACTAGATCCTTCCTTTTGTTTAAAACCGGTTCTTCACGTATGGGTAGAGCTTGAGCCTTGTATCCGTGGACGATCCGACCGCCTTGCTCGTGGAACTACGCCAAAAAGAACTTGCAAGGTAAGTTTATAACTCTAACGAGTTTGATAACTCAAGAACGAAGTTTTGTAACTCGCACGAAGTTTGAAAACCAAGCCAAACTAGAGAAGAAGAAGAGCGGATGTTGAACACACCAAGCTCTCTCAAATCGATTCACTCCTCAAGTGCTCAACTCTCCAATCTCCTTGCACACAATTAGCTCTCTCCAAATCCTCCTCTTCTTAACCCGGTGAGTTTTGACTATTTATAGGAGTTTTAGGGTGTAATTGACCCCTTGGAATGAGGATTCGTGGCCCTCAAATCGTGGAAGCGGTTTTGGAGCCGTTCAGTCGTGTTTAAGCGAAGACCAGCGTTTTTAAATGATCTTGGCGTCTCTATTTTAAAACTAGGGCCGGGAGGTTAGAATCGCGTTTACGGCATCGAGCGGCCATGATCCTTGCAGGCTTGAAGCTTGGTGAAGCTGCGCTTTGAACTGGGCCTGAGAGCTCGCGTTTTGAGCTTGGACGGTGGGAGCTCAGCGTTTTGAGCTTGGGCGGTGAGAACAGCGTTTTGAGCTTGGGCGGTGAAGCCCGTTCTGGAGCAGGCGGTTGAGCTCTAGCGTTTTTGAGCTTGGGCGGCTGAGAGAGCTCCAGCGTTTTGAGCTTGGGCGGTTGAAAGCTCAGCGTCTTGAGCTTTTAATCGCGGTGTTAAACCTCTTGGTTTGTTCTGATGAGGTTATTCTCTTGGTTGAACCTCGTCAAGTTGTAATCCTTGTATTTGTGACTCTATTTTATTTCTTTAGAAGCCTTGTGCGTCTTAGCTCGGCGATATCTTAGTGGGTTGTGGCTTATCGAATAATAAAATTTGTACTCTGAGAACCCCCTCCAAAGTTTTGGAAAGCTTGCGGTTGGCTGGGACAAGCTTTTGGAATACTTTGGACATCTTCTTTTGTTTGATCTTGAGAAGGTACTGCTCCCCATTCTGTCTTCGAAGAAGTGGTGTTCTGCTTTTGTTCATGCTAATCGTTTGTTTTGCATGGATGAATTTCGATATTTTTGTCTCCCCTTTTCTTTTGAAACATGCGGGGTTAAGCTCTTCGTTTGAAGCTTGAAACGCGAGGCAAAACCCTCTTAGCAGCGGGGGATCTCGGTTTGGCGTTTTAGCGGCGATAAGGTTTGCGTTTTGGGGTTGAGCAGCGATAAGGTTCGCGTTTTGGGGCTTGGACTGCGGGTTGAAGCCACACCGACTTGAGCAGAGGTGAAGTTGAACCAATTCCGGTTAGGAGCGAGGATCTCGTTCAGGCGGGATTTCCTGCCTAAAATCTCGTGGAGATTTTAATGGGCTGGCGGCCCTATAAATAGACCCCTCGGGTCAACTAAAAAGTCTTACTCAGACTTCTTGTCAAGGAAATTATCTTCCTTATTTCTCCGGCGATTCTTCTCCGATCTTTGATCATTTCACAAGCTTTTTTCAGCTTCTTCTCAGCGAATGTCTCCCGAAGGTCAACGGTCAAGTCTAGAAAGCCGCTCTGGGTTCCTCGAGCCGCCCGGCCTTGGGAGCTCGCGGTGCCGGTCCGAACCCTGCGGTCGCACACCTTGATCCGGTAGGTTTGGACTTACGACAATAACTTGCTCCGACAAGTTTTACTCTTCGTGAAGACGAAGCGGCGAGTGGCTTCAGCGTTTTCAATAATGGCAGGAGTTGACACCAGCGTTTTGGCGATGAAAGCGGGATTGACACCGCGTTTTGCGATGAAGCGGATTGCGACACCCAGCGTTTTGGCGATGAAATCGGAGGTTGATGCCGTTTGACAATGAAGCGGGGTTGACACCACATTTTGATAATGGCGGAGCCCGGTGCTTTTTGGCGTTGGAATCGAAGTTGGCCTCGCGTTTTATTGCTTAAAGCGAGGGGTAACCCTGCGTCTAGGGTTTGACCTTATTAACCTGGCGTTTATTTTCTTTATTAATAGCGACTTTCATTTTCATATGCGGTCGCTACTCAAGTGACCCTCTCACTTTTAACAGCCATTTTGGCCTGAAGAGGTGAAGATCGAAGTCAACGGTCTGCGTCAAAGCTTCCCATTATTCAAGGCGAGGGATGAAGATCGACTAAAGTTTGTTCTTGAGGCTAGTTCATCGAGTCGGGGCTATCGTCCGAGATCTCAAAATCGAGATGGACGAGAAAGCTTCTCAAGAAGCCAGCATTTCTTTTGGAACCCGTGGAACTTGATGTCAAACTCTTTTACGGCGGGGATTATAAGATCTTTGCTAAAGTTGGTGATAGACTCCTCTTTCTTCCCAACATGGAGGCGCATGTATCCACTCTCTTATCTCTGGTGTGCCTCTCTATCGAGGCATATGGATTGGGATCTTGTCAACAACCAAAGTGGGGTGTGCTTGGGATGTTGACCCATCAAATAATGCGTCTGTGGGTCATCGACTAGTGGCGGCTTTAAGGCCGGAGCTTGAGTGGTCGAGAGTATCCAGTATTTGAGTACCCTCTCCCTTGACATTTTGTTAAATCGATTCATAGGCTGTGAAGGGGAGTTTCTGCTCAAGACTTGAGGGCAGGGATGGGTATATTCAACCGATGGGATGTGGTGGACTCGTCTTGTAAATTTCGTCATGGATGAGCTACAAGACTTATGATTCTTTAGGCTTGGGTGATCCGGTCTTGGTACGTGCGGTATGGTATCGTCTGAGGTTCTTATAACTTTTGCTATGCTAGAAGTATAACCGGAAGACATGCGTTCTTTACACCCGTCGGAGAGCTAGGTTTAAGCTCTTCATGAGATGTCTGAAGTCGGGTTTACCTTTTGGGGAGCTTCCATATAGGAGTTTATTCAGGGAAAGAGTTAGCCATCTTGGCGGCAGTCCGACATATCTGAGACTTTTGGGAGCTGATGTGTCATTTCCAAACACATTACTTGGTATGAGGGTTACGTGGAGTGGCGGGTGTCTTGGTGACTATTTATTCAAAATTTGCATATAGGATATTGATGTAGTTAGTCTTCTTTGCGGATGCGGCGAAGTTAAAGATAAATGGAATGCCTCCTCTCATTATACTAATGAGGCTCAAGGGAGCACTTTCCCATATCTGAGTTCGAGACATTACCAAACTCACAGTCCCTATTTCGGCGTGCGGTGGCTGCTTCCTAATGTTATGGGCGGTTGTGTGGTGCCCTCGACTCTCAACTCTCTGGCGAGGTCGTTTACCGGTTCTTTTGCTCATGGAAGACCAATCAACCTTCTTTTGCGATGACATCTGCGGATTTCTGAGCGGCAGGGAATTATGTCATGATTTCACCGGTCAAGGCGGTTGGCACGGAGAAGACTACGAAACTTCCCAACCAGCAGCGTTGCCTTTAGTACACCTATTTGGTAGCTGGTTTGTTTTGCATTGCCCCTCCTTGATGTCTGCTGCTCTTGCTTGCGGTGATTCCTTAAGTTCGTGGGTTCAGCGGTTAGGGTCGTCTCGATGGGAGGGTTGGTACATGGTTATGGTCCGGAGCAAATTACGTCTAAGGACCTCAACTACCATATCTTCGGATGTTTTCACGATTTTGAAGGAGGTGGATATGGGAGATGTACCAAGACACCAAGGGCTCTAACTCCTTCACTAATTGAATGGAGGTGTCTTTATTTGGTGATCAATATCGGGCACGGCTACCTAATCTTCGTCAAGGCGGGAAATGTTACATCGAGCCTTATCAACCTTTCCTTACCGACAATTTGGAGTGATCAACTATATGTTGGAAACCCTAACCCCCAAGCTGGCTCATCGAGAATTTATATGAAGGTGCGGGGCTGAGTATTATTAGTGGTACGGTGGGCGGGGCCAAATTTACACTTCCTCAAGGCGCCCAATAGTTATCACGACTATGGGTTTACGCAAGCTGGTACCAATCCACTTCCCGGATCCTGAATATAAAGCTGAACTTCGTCTTGTTTGAAGGAGATCAGAGAAAAATGTCTGGCGAAGCATTCTAAAACACCCATGAGAGGATTTGAAGAGTATTAGCTTGTGAGCCGAGGCTGTCTTGAGGAGAAATGAAGCTACATGTATTTGAGGCCTCTTGGGCCCCTCATTGAACCCGTGAGGAAGGGCTGCAGTGTGACCAATGCACGAAAAAGGCATGCCGCCGCCACGGCAAGCGGGCTGCCGAAGATCACCCTCAAACCTCGGCTCCTGAGCGAGGAGGTCAAACTAATACAAGATGCGTTTAGAGCCTCCTCCAAGACTTAGGTGGGCGAAGAAGAACACGAGGTTAAGTCGGTTGTAGGGATTTCCCACTGCGGGGTCTTCGTTCAATTGGCCCGACCTTAAGAGGTTCTCTTTCTCACGATCTTTGGAGGAAGAAGGTGGAGGCGAATCACTTCGTGAGATCTGAGTCTATTCCAACTGTTGAAGCTCTTGATATGATAATTCGAGGCCGGACTTACGATCTGCTCCCAAAGTGACCGAAGAGGAGGCTCAGGCGGAAAGGGCGAAGCTTACATACTGCAAGATATTCATCTCCACCGCTTCTTGGTGCTTATGCAGAGGGGCGAAGACCTAGCCCACAACTGGACTATTTCCTAAGCGGTTTGCGATTACTGAGTTCCCCATCGCCGGGGAGATGGCGAGGAAGAGGTGTGGTATGGGTATTAGAGTAGAGAGTCACGATGGACTTTTCGGCGATCTCGGTAGTCACTTAGAAGGCGCCGACTCTAACTATTTCTCTCGGGTAAGCATTGTTTGTTTGAATCTTGATATTTGTTTTACCGTGTTCTTTTGACAATCATTATTTCTGTAGGCGCGGTAAGGGCAAATCGAGAGGTTGAGCGACAATGGCCAAGAGATTGAGGTAGTAGTGGCTCGGGAGGCGTACCAACATCAACCCCATGCAGTCGGCTCCGAAGTCTCGGCTGCGGTTTCTCCTCCGTTAAGATCAACCCCTCTTAGGATTTCTCTTAGGACTGGGAAGGATGCTAGTACTTCCCTACGCTCAAATACCATCACCTATGACTCCTTCGAGGGCACGGTGACCCAACATGGTGATATTGTCTCCTGCGGTTTCCATGGAGTCGAGCCGTTGTACCTAATTTGCTTCAAAATACATGGTCATTTAGAATCTGAGATCTGGAGGCGCCGTGAAAGATCATTGTTCTTTGGGAGAAGCTTACCTGCTGACTTCGAGGGCCTATTCTTATGAATTATCGAATAACATCAATTGCTGGGCGACACCGAGAATGCATCAACGCTGTACAGCGAATATCTCGCTTGGAGGAGAGCTTGAAAGCTTTGAGGAATTGAATCATGTCGATTTGGGAAGCTCAGTTAGGTGACCCTAGCTATTTTGCCAAGCGATGCATCAATATGAAGGCTGGAGGAAGAATTTGGCGAGAAAAATACAAGTTGCATCCACGAAAACTTCGGTGGGATCATTGGCAACATGAGTTGACCTCCACGACATCTATTATCGCGAGCTACTCGCAGAATGAGTTACTATCTTGAGAAACTATTGCTCAACTCAAAGCGGAGTTGGTTCCACCGAAACCAAAGGCCAGCCCGGGGAAGTGATGTGAAAGACCTCACCGGTAAGAGTGTAGAAACATACAATGATTATCGTGAGGCTACTTGAGCTCTTGAGGAGATTAAAGAGGTGTTCTTCTGCTTGCACCACGGATAAAGAAGGGCACGGCGAAGCCGGCAATGGTGCGGGCAGCTCATGAAGAGGAAGTTGCTAGGCCAAATCCCGGCTTGCGTCCATCGCGCTGGGATCATAGGCTTACTCTTGTGTTCACCCTAAATCCTCTTTTTTTTTTTCACCCCTTTTTTTTTTTGAATGGCATTCCTTTGTATCATCTTTTTAGAGGTTTGAATAAAATTGATACAAATTTGCTTTTCCCATTATAATTTCTTATGTCAACCATAATATTCATAGGATTTTGGCAAACCCTCGGTAGATCCAGCAGTTTGATGAGCCTTTACCGATTCTGGTTTGAATGGGGCTAAAATTCGCGATTGTCTAAGTCCGTTCTGCGACCGTTAAGCTAAAAGAATTAGACTCTTTTAGACTTGATGCTATGATATTGAATACATAGACTTTGTCTTCTTTTGTGGATAAGAGACTAGCGGCCGTTTTGGCGTCGGTTTAGAGTTATTAGCCAACCCGACCTTCAGCGGGTTTGATTAGCCTTTACCAACTACTGTTTGAGTTGGGCTAGCGTCGGTTGTCTAAACCCGTTCCTTGCGTTGACGTTAGCTAAAAGAATTAGACTCTTTTAGACTTAATGCTACGATGTTGAATACGTAGACTTTGTCTTTTATTGCGGGAACAGACCACCCGGCTGCGTGTTTTTCATGCAGACTTACCTTAACTAGACTTAGGGCTTATGGTGTGAACAAGGCTCTTTAGGCTTGTGTTGTGAACAAGGCTTTTAGTACTTGTGTTGTGAACAAGGCTTTTATGGCTTGTGTTGTGAACAAGGTTTTGGGGCTTGTGTTGTGAACAAGGCTCTAGGGCTTGTGTTGTGAACAAGGTTCTTGGGGCTTGTGTTGTGAACAAGGTTCTTGGGGCTTTGTTATCCTATTAAGCCGGGTTGATAAAAAAACTGATTGTGGTTTAATCAAATTTGTGGATTAAGAACCTATCATTCTGTTAAAGAGGAATGATGAGTTGGTTGCTTGGGCACGTTAGGGCGAGAATCCGGGGCTTCAACAAAAAGAAAAGAAAATTCTGTGAAAGAGTTACTAAGTCAAAGCTGGCTAAGTCTTTGGACTTCAATAACATAGGGATTGGGACCGGTGTTTGAAATTGAGCAGCGTGGGTGAGCTCGCGTTACGGCACAAACGCGAGGTGAGCCTGGCGTCAGGGGTTCAAAGCAGCGAGATATTAAGCTTGGAGTTGAGCGGAGCAAGTCTGGTTGGAGATAAGCGGAGGTGAATCTGGCGTTTGGAAATAGAAGCAGCGAGAGGTGAATCTGGCGTTTGGAAATAGGGCGGAGGTGAATCTGGCGTTTTGGAAAGCTGAACATGCTTATCGAGGTGGTTGTGTTTAGCCTTATGGCGAGGTGGTTGGAGAATCTTAAGTGGAGATCTTCTCTTAATCCTCGTATAAACAACCCCTTGGGTAAAATGGAGAATTTTACCGCGGGTAAAAATCAATTTTTCATCTCGCTTAGTGGTTTCAAGAGATTTGGTCTTGAAACTCTTCTTGAGTTCTTCCCCATCTTGATCGGCCAGATTTCTTCAATGGAAAGCTATTCACAAGATCAAGTCGTCGTTCAAGCGACTCCAAATGACGCCGTGAGAGATCTCGAGTGACCCATCGGTTTCGATGGTGCGCCCGCCGCCATAAACCCCTCACATCGAGGTATACGGGGTTTGAATTTATTTTAATGGGTTCCAACCCAAATTGAACTTCCGTTTCAGCGGAGTTGATGTTAACGATAGGCGGAATGCCTCTCGCGTTTTAATTTAAAGCGGGGTTATCTCGGCGTTTACGTAATTGGAAGCAGCGTAGTTGTCCCGGCGTTTTATGCTTGGGCGGGGCTGAACCTCGCGTCTCATAGCTAAGCAGCGGGGCTGGCCTAAGCGTCTTATAACTTAAAGCGGGGTTGACCCTGCGTCTTGCGGCGCGCGGGGCTGACTGTATTCTACCTTGGGTCATCTTAGGCTTTCTTGTAACTTTCCTTTTTGGCGTTTTATCTTCTCTTATCTGCGGTTCTCCGTGATAGGCGCTTTCGTAGATATCCGCCCGGTTATTGGGTTGGATGGACCACGATGTGGCTTTAGGTCTTCGAAAGAGCTGACGGGACAATTGTATGGAAAGAGCGATGATGATCCATCGGTTTGAACCTTCCACCTTCCGGGCCATTATAGCAGATATGAATTTATTGGCGTCGAGAAAGCCATGACTTAATCGAAGCCCGGCATTCTTCTTGGTCGTTATGGGCGGATGATAATAGCGGCGAGGAATCAAGATGCTACATCAAGCTAATGGCCAGCTTCTTTTTTCCTCTAGCATGAAGCGGATGTATCGGCTTTCTTACTTTCAAAGCGTCTCCTGCTTGACGTTTGGATTGGGATCTAGTCGAGGAAAGGGATAGGGTTACTGTTGGGGTTGACTCACCAGGAGGTTCATCTTTGGGGAGTGACTATAAGGTGATGGGCCTAAGACCGGGCGAGTTTCATAGCATAAGTCCCAATCAAGAGAGGCCCTCCGGCCGTGCTGTCGCCGATTCATTTGCTGCAGGCGAATTTGTTGCTCAAATTTAGGACTCTGGATGGGTGTATTCTCACGACGGATGGTGGAGTCGTATGATGGACTTTGTTATCAATGAATTGCGAGTGCGCTCCACCTTATCAGGGTTAGAGATTCGGTGGAGCAGCGGCGTATTGGTGTCATCGAACTCCTACGGTTTCTTTGCCATCACGGAGAGTATAACCACGATACTTGTACTTTTTCACTCCGTTGGGGTTAGGTTTTGCTCTACGAGGAGATATGCAGCGATGTCGGGTTTACCATTGGTGAAGCTGCCATTATGAGAATTTGTTCCTAATGCAGCTGAACTTTCTATTTTCGGAGGAACACCCGGATGTCTATGCCACCTTCTGGGAAGTGATGTGTCACTTCCATATCTGCGTACAAGAGACTGGACTACGATCAGGCGGTGTTAAACATGCGTCTTGGGCTGAATACTTATTTCAAAATCTGCATAATAAGAATGCCCCGGTGACTCGTCTATCAGGAAGTTCCTCCAAAGTTTTCACTGCTCACTATGTCAACACAGCGATGGAAGATATCTTTCCTCCTGGTACGAAGTTTGAGAGTTTCCGTTGCCAAGCGGAAACTCCTATCTCTGATATGGCGTTGCTGGCGGATTCTTATGATGCAGGCGTTCGTTGTGGTTCCTTCAAACCATCGAGTCCATCGATCCGGTGGTATACCCTTGATTCTTTTGGCTCATGGGCCGTAGATAAGTCTCCTTTCAACTATGGTGAGTTGCATACAATACGGCTTGCGGGGCGACTGGCTTCGGAATTCTTGGATGTAAGAAAAGTTAGGTCAGAGGAAGGTAGCAGATTGAAAACCCTGAACGGCGTGTGCGGTCGCGGTATTCTTATTTGATGGCTTTGGTTTGTCATGCTGCCCTTCGTTGATGGCCGAGAATTAGTAGAGCGACTCTTTTCGTTCCCTTTATACAGCGGCTTGGATGCGATAAGAGTGGACACATTGGTATATAGTCCCAACTCGGCGATTTTCTTGAAGGAGGATAATTATCGAGTCTTTTCTTTGTTCTCGATTTTGGTGGAGTAGAAGCGGCCTTGATTTTCATGGATGTGGCACTGGTAACTTCACCTCATTGCGGGAAGGCATCTTACAGTGGCTTATCCGCGTCAGGCACGGGTATTTGGTCTTCCGCTTGGGTGACGGTGTATCATCGAGCCTTACTTACCTAGCGGGTCTCGACAATTTGGAGTATGACCAACTATATGTTGGGAACCAACCCGATTAGCTATCGTTGGGAATTTGTATGAAGGAGCTCGAGCACAGGTATAAGCTGGATGGTGGAGGCTCGATTGAATATTGTGCTACGCGTGGTTGCAGAGGTTTTGGCGTTGCTGGATATGATGTATATACTTCTGCTGAAAGGATATTAGGGGAGCATCACGAATCTAAATTAAAGGGAAGGGCCTCGAGAGGAATCGGCGAGTACTTGATTTGCGGCGAGGAAGCACTCAAAGTTGGCCAAATTCAGCGGGATACCGGTGGAAGCTCAACCGAGAAGCGGCGAGGGAAAAGGGTTTCACTCGGAAGAAGCGCTCAATACGAGAAGAGGGCTCGTCAGCGAATAGCGGCGAGGTCATCCTCGCCCGAGCGAAGCTTATGCAAGGAGCTATTAGGTCCTTCTTCATTGCATGAAGAAGAAGAGGGATTTCGTCATGATTCCTTCACCACGGGTACTTCCCAATTATCGGACATGGTGGTTGTGAAACTACGTATTCCAAGTGATATCTATCGCAGAGTCGATATAAACCGATTGCGAGGATCTTGGCGTCTTGTGACTAACTTTGTTATGGTGATCGTGGCTCCTTTGAAGTCTGAGGCCTCATATAATGAAACATCGGGCTACCTTAGCGGTCATCACGGCCCATTTGTTTCCACATTGTCTTTGCAAGAGTTTCTCATTTGGAAGCGGACTTGCGAGGCCTTCGGGAGCTTTCTCAAGTTGGCGTAGAAGCGGAGATAGCCAAGTCTCTCATTAGAGCTCAAGCGAGAAAATATCTCAGCGGGGAACCCTTGCGGCGAGTTTATCGAAAGAAAGAGAGTGGGTTGCCAACTTGCAAGCGGCATGATCAATCAACTTGAGTTGACTAAATCGCATCATACGCCGACTGCCATTGAGGAGTCTATTGCCCAATTGGAGGCGAGTTAACTTCGAAAAGGGCTCACGGCTTCGGAACAAAAGCACGCGGAAGGGACTTCGTCGTCGAGTCTTGAGATTCTTGATAACCTTAGCCAAGAGGTGAGCATACGGAGGTTATGAAAAAGGAGGTTCGCGGCTGAAATTCAATTCGGCGAGAAGTTACAAAGAGAGTGCGCCCGAGCATGAACAAAAGCTTGCTTGGAGCTTCCGCGACTTCTGATTATTTATTCACTTGATGGGCCCGAATCTTTCTATCAAATGCGTATCACCTTTTATTTTGTTATTAAAAAAAAGAAGTGATACTTTTGTTTCTCCTTTAGCACCATATTTGATTTATAATAATGAAAACAATTACAAATGCGGAGGTATAATGTTAACATAGCGATAGGTTCAAGACTTCGAAATGAATGAAGTCCATTCGATAAATCAACCCCGACCTAAAGCGTTAGGTTCTTTCTCTAAGCTTAGTTAAGAACAAGGCGGGGGATCTTACTGTACTACGGGTAATATTTCTTGAGAAACTTCCGTTAATTGGCATCATGAGAATGTCACCTTTCAAATTCGATAAGTCGATAAGCTCAGTTAGAATAGGCGGTCGACTCACGAAAGGTCCTTCCCATTGGGATTGAATTTCCCTTTAGTCTTATGTGTCATGACCATAGGCGTGACTGTTAAGACAAGATCGCCTCTCTTGAAGACCTTCCCTTAACCTTCTTGTTGTAGGCTTTAGAAATCAGAGCTTGGTATAGCTTCGATTTGTTGTTGAGCTTCGAGTGGTTTGTCGTCTAACATTTCCTAGCTCTGTAAGTAGTTGATGTTGCTCTTCATCAAGTCATTCGGTTGTGAGAGCGACTCTTAGGGAAAATTTGAATCTCCAATGGTAGAGCGGCTTGATCAGGTACACCAAAGAAAGGAGTAGCTTTGTTGGGGTTCTCACAGATCGTCGCGATAAGCCCATAAACAATTGCCCAACTTCTCATCCCAATCAAATGTCGACTTTTGAGGGCGAACTTTTAGAGTTTCACAATGGTCTTGTTGAAAGCTTCCGCTAGACCATTGGTTGGGGATAATATCTTCGGCCTTAACTTTGGATCGAACTTATTGCAAAATCCTGGAATCCATAGCTAATGAATTGCGCTTACCGTTATCATGGACTATCCGCGTGATGCATAAGCGATAGAGGACGTGATGCTTAATGAACGATCCGTTTGAAGTTTTAACTTCTTTTAGCGAATGCTTCGCCCATTTAGAAAAGTAATCAGATTCTGACTAAGATGAATCGATGTCCTTTGGGCGTTGGCGGAGATAGGCCGACAATATCCATTCCCATTTGAATGGCCACGAAGAGGATGTTGGGTGTAGATTTCACGGTGCGATGGGCCGAAATCACCATGAATTTACACGCGCTGACATCGTTTAAGCGTAATCCAAGGCATCTTCAAACATCTTTGTGATAATAACCTATTCTCCGTGGCGATCCCCGACTTGCTCCCGGGTTGGTGGGCTCCACACGATCGTCGTGGGCCTCTTTTAAAGGCTTCTCTCGCCTCCTTCGGGAAAGCGTGAGTAGAATTCGATCATCGACTTACGATACAAAGTCACGGGAAGTTGCATCATAATAAAAGCGAAGGGCCTTAGTTTAATGGCGGCCGCTTCTTTAGGATCATCGGTGGGATTCCATACGGGGCGTAGTCTATATAAAGGAATCGCAATCCCTTGGTTCGAGCCCAATGGAAGTTTCTAAGCGGTCTCTTACATTTGGTCCTTCTAGATCTCCTCTTGGGATGAATTGAGGAAAGTACAATTCAGCCACGACAAATATTATTATGCGGGCCTTTGGAGGTAATGCTAGTGATGTGGCTACTTGAGGCGAGGGCATCTGCATAGGCATTAGGGCTCGTGGAATATACTCTATGAAAAAGCCGAACTTTGGTGCTAATTCTAGAACGCCGAATGATATGGGATTAAGTCTTCATTCGCACTTCATACTCTCCTCGAACATTCACGATGGTAGGAATCACCATAAGCTTCGAGGTATTGAATGTTGATTTCTTCGGAAATTTGCATTCCTAGTAATAAAGCGTTATATTACGCTACATTATTAGTGCATGGATTGACTAAGGAAAACCCCCTTGGGATCACAAGGCGTTTGGGAAACAAGTACAACCCCACCGGTACCCGGTTTCCTCCATGCTGGATTAGCTCTAGAGGCTCCATCAAAGAATAACTTCCATACACAGTATCTCCTTGAGTCATGTAAGCTTGGTGATTTCACGGTATATCTTATTATAGCTTGGAAGAGTCGGGGACGGATGTTACGCTAAGAAATCATACTGACACATCCTTAATAATATACGGGGCATAAACTTCATATCATATTGTGAGAAGTATAAGCCCATTTGGCTATAGGAATTGATGAAGAGGGCTTAGTCATGAGCACTCTCAGAGGATTCACTCTAAATGACATGTATTGTTTGCCCAACCGGATAATGTCGAGGTTTTACGGATGGCAAACATCAAAACTAAGCATTCCTTTTCAGCGAGCATATCGTGTTCGGCTCCCATCATGGTTGGTGAGGTAATAAATTGCTTGTTCATGTCCTTGGTCATCGTTAAGGCTAGCAGGCTCAAGTGAATGGTCCATGGCTCTCACATATAGGGGGTTTCACGATCTTTGGGGGCCCGCGAATTTGGCGGTTCGCGTGAGATAGGTTTTGATTTCTTCAAATGCCTTTTGGCAACCGTCCCATCTGAAGCGAAACCCTTTCTTCATTAATTTGGAGAAGGGTTGGCAAACCGAAAGATTTGATATGAATCTTGGGATGTCACGCTAACCTACCTTGCGAGCCTCTGAGCTCTTTAATGGTCTTTGGTGGTGACATTTCTTGGATGGCGCACCTTTTCGAGAATCGGCGAAATTCCTTGGGATGTAACTATGAATCGGGAATTTACCCTTTGAACACCCTAGGAAGGATTTTGTGGGGTTCATCTTCAGTTGATGTGTTCTCATGATGTGAACATGGTCTTCAAGTCGATAGGTGGTCTTCCTTCTTGCGACTTTTACCACAATGTCATCTCGTAACATTCGATCTTCTTACGTAGATGTTGATGAAAAATAGTATTCATCGCTCGTTGGTAAGTTGCTCCAGCGTTCTTCAACCCAAATGGCATTACGGTATAGCAGAATACCCCCAATGGTGTTCTAAAGGCCGTGTGCTTTGCATCTTCAGGATACATTTTGATTTGGTTATATCCTGAAAATCCGTCCATGAAAGACATTCTCTCATACCCACAGGTGTTATCGATCATGACATCTGTGATGGGGAGGGGGAATTCATCCTTTGGACATGCCGCGTTCAAATCACGAAAATCAATGCATATCCGGATTTTTCCATTCTTCTTGGGTACAACAACGATATTGGCTACCCAATCCGGGTGTTGTTCCTCTCTGATGAAACCTGCATCAATGAGCTTTTGGATTTCTACTACAATTGCCTCCATAACCTCCGGACGGAACTGCGTTCTTTGTTGCTTAACAGGTTTCGCATTGGTCGATATTGAGGCGGTGCATGGCGCTACCTCGGTATCAAGACCGGGCATGTCTTCATAACTCCATGCAAAGACGTCAACATACTCTCGGACGAGGGACACTAGTTCTTCTTTCTCATTTCGCGATAAGCTTTCGCTTACGAAAATTGGTTTGGGATTGATCTCATCCCCCATATTTATTTGGATCACCTTATCTTCAGTGGGCGGCTCTCGTTGCTCGAAGCACATATCCCACAGAACATCAAGGCGTTTAATCCAAGGGTCATTATCTGTCTGAATCCAGTCGTCATCTTCGTCATCGCTTGGATGGCTGACTGAAACCATGTTCACTGACATGCTTGCGAAAATTGATCCTACACTCACGTCGGAATCCCATGGCGATGTCCCAGATGAATGGTCCTTCGCGGAGCATTGTCCTGCTTCGTCTTCTGAAGTGGAAGGTGTTGATAAGTATCCTAAACCTCGTCGGGTCTTGTGATAGTAATCCTGGGTTTTACCTTCAGGGACAAGATGTCGAATCGGGGTTCGCCTTCCTTTCCCGAAATTTAACCCCTTTGGACTACTGAAATCGTATCCCATGTTCTTCATTATGTTACGAGCATTAAGTTCGTAATAATGAAACTGAGTCGCTTAAACTTTCTTAGAACTCTGGTTTGAAATT
Source organism: Asparagus setaceus (assembly GCA_012295165.1). Taxonomy (NCBI): domain Eukaryota; kingdom Viridiplantae; phylum Streptophyta; class Magnoliopsida; order Asparagales; family Asparagaceae; genus Asparagus; species Asparagus setaceus. The sequence continues at coordinate 36,771,106 of CM022702.1, forward strand.
TGGGATCCACTTTACCAAAATAAATTGGTCTCGATCTTTCTCTTTGGGCCGGGACCATAAAGAATGCCTTCCTCCGTCCTCTATCCTCACGAAGGTGGAGAGGGCGTTTTGAGTGGCAAGTCTAGTGATCTCTCGCCATATAAGCGCATGCCATGGTTCCAATCATACCATTACCTATTTCTTGGATGAAACATCGGACAAGTAAGCTAAATTGAGATTTTCATTAATGTACCACTCGCCTTCACTCGGTACATCTTCCTCATTATTAAGCTTATCGAGGCCATTACATGCAATTCCATGGACATTCTTCTTGAGGTTCGGGTTCATCATCAGCTTCATTGTCGATGGTGCGGTTTTGGCGATCGGTCCAGGCCGAGGTAAAGACAGTCGGTGTGATAACTCTCTACCCCTTTGAAGGATGCTTTTCGTATCGGGGTCTTGACTTCTCCCTCTTCATTGACATATTTCATCACGATGAAGGGTTGATGGGACAATCCGATCGCATGAATCCAAGGCGTCCTAATAGCGGTGTAGGATGTGTAGGCATCTATAATGTAGCGAGTTACTTCGACTTGAGATCCCCAATTTGACATTTGAGCTTAATTTTTCCCAAGGTCGTGTCTTTGTTGGCATTGAAGCCAAAGATAGTTGTCGAGTGGAATTCAACCGTTAGTGCGAGTTGAACTTGCATGACCACAATGCGGCATTATCTTTGAGTCACGAGAACCGGATCTACTTGGACGGCTTATCTCACGAAGATCCCATGTACCCGTGTAGTACAAGGGCCTATCATGCTTGTGATTGATTTGCATATCTTCTTGTGTGAATGATATGCGGCAAACTTTGTTGTAGGCACTTGACACAAGAAAAGTTCATCCATAACTACGGGACTCTGGGAACTTGCGTAATGAAGCTCTGTATCCCTTAAAGCCTCAACTAGAGCCTCTTTGTAGATTTAGACAACTTCAAAGAGCTCGTAAAAGGTGTTGGCGGGAATGTTAGCCGGTTGTGCCAAACATCGAAGTGGAATGGTTTTCCGATGTTCTGCTTCTTGTAGAAGGTTTTTATTATCGAACCTCCTTTGGCTTCCCCTTATCGGTTGGTTTTAGGACCAGAACACCCGTTTCCTCGCTCGCTCCACGGATTCACGAGCAATTTGATCATACTTTTTCAGTACGTTTTCCACGACCTGCGTTACATCACGGGTCCACTTCGATCGGACCAAAATAGTCTCCTCTTTCTCGAGTGGTGAGAGGGACCAAATAAGTATCATCTTCATTTATGGATGGACTAATCATGTTGGAAGCTTTAGCCTTATTCTTCTTCTTCTTTGACGATGTCTCCACCCATTGTGATCTTTGGCGAGGTCGGGATGGACCCATTACTTCTCCACTTGAAATAGTAAGGGTACCAGACCTTTACCTTCTTGACCATGTTGATCGGTATTTCTCAAGCGTAGTTCTCCTTTTGGAATGGGAATAACTCCATTAGGAGTTTCTACAGTGAAATCTCGAATTGAGCCGATGTCATATTAGTAGACCGCGGTCTTACGCTCGGTTTCGACTTGAGTACCTCGGCATCCACGATGCTTGTAGAATATCTTTAAAAATGTAGCACTTCTTTGTCGGTGTCCCAACATTACGTGATATTGACAATAGTGGGATCATCCACCTTCCCTGCTTCTCGAGGCCTCTTTATGCGGGAGCTTCAACTTGTTGTTCTTCGAAGCGGTGGAATAAAGTATCGACATGTTCTTCTTTGAAAGAATATTGCTTAGGCGGTCTTGTGACTCGATGGCTTGCTGGCTTTGTTGGTGGAGATCGAACATAGTGTCGGCGGCATGAATATCTTTCCTCCGGCCAGGGGCATTGTTTGACCATGGCGTAATTTGTTCTTGTTGTTACGCTTCTTGACTTTGATTCGGCGACAATATCTTCCGCTGTTCCCCTTGGGACACTAATTGCTTCGAGGCGACACTCTGTAACCCCATCGAGCCAAGAGAGAGTCGAGGTTATCTTGCGACGGGGTTTCCACCAAAGTAGTTTGTATCATCCTGGCGGGCATCGCCAATGCCACACTCCGGAACCTTTCCACAAAAGCCTTTATCGGTTCCCGGCTTTTGTTTAGTGGCGAGGAGGGTAGGGACGGATACTTCGGTGTCATCTTGAAGAACCTAGCTAGAAATAGCCTTTCCAAATCTACCCACTGAATAGATCCGTGACGGTTTCATGAACCATTCAAAGCGACTCCCTTGAGAGTGCCAATAAATAGGCGGCTCAAAATAGCATCGTTGAAATTACATCACCGATCACGTGACTTGAAGTAATAGGCGTCTTGATTAACTGTGCCATCGAAGGCTTCTGCGAGGGGCCTTAAACTTTGGAGGGTAGGTCGCATCCCTCGCGAGGATATGGCCTCACAACCCCTCGTCTTGGAGCTCACTCTATTAGCGATAGCGTTAAGAGCGAACCGAATTCATCCATCTTGGTGATTGAAGATCGATTCGTTCTCGCCCTTCGGGATGAAGAATCTATCTACGGTGAGTTTCTTGATTAGAGGTTTCAACCATCTTTCCCTTACGCTTTGTAGATTGATCTTTCTTTAGCGGCGATTCGGTTGAGGTACGGACCGACCGCGTGAGCTTGAGCCAATGCGAAACCGGTTGGGCTACCATGTCTCTAAGTTGGTTAATGGTTTCTTCTTTGTGACCGCATAGCTTCTGTGTCATGCTGGTATTCTTCAAGCTTCTTCTTGAGATCTTGGCACCCTCGGTTGTATAAGCCATGCTCGTGTTCTCTGAGCGGTGGAAGGCTGAGACTTCTGCAATGAGTGCTCATCTTGAGTTCTAACCCCACAGCGATCTCGATAATGATGAGGTATGGTTCCCCGTGCGTGTTGTCTTGATAAATTCCTTGAACTTATCGAGATCTCCTTAACACTCGGAGGCAATTAGTCTCGATTCGTGCGAGCTGAAGGTAGCGGCGTTCTCTGCCGACCATATTGATGGTGACTTGGGATATTCGGTCTCGAGGTTCTCCTTACGTGGAATCGCCTCCGTCTCTTGGGCGGGGCTGGATGAATCAACCGATCAAAGGCCGATCGTCAGAGTGCGGGTGCACAACATTGACATTCGAGAGGACCGTTGCAATCAATCGCTCACGAGACGCGAATGGCGACTTCTGCGTTGGTCTCTCTCTTGATAATAATTCTCTCAAGTCGAAACTTGAGGAATGTTAACTCGGATCGGTAGTTTGGTGGAACTGTCCTCATCATTTGAAGGGGTTGGGTTAGGGTGTACATGACAAATCCCATCGGCGCTTGAGTGGAAACCACGAGGTCATGTTCTTTTTGTGAAAGCGTGGGCTGAAGTCCACGTTTAATGGTTGGCTTAGCGCCTTTGAGGGTGCGTTTGGTGCAATGGAAACAGCGGACACGGGGTCGGCTTGATTGGAAGCCGCGACGCCGGACTTCAGCGTTTTGTTTAACGGTCACAGGACTTCGCGTTTTGTTTAACGGTCACAGGACTTCGCGTTTTGTTTAACGGTCACAGGACTTCGCGTTTTGTTTAACGGTCACAGGACCAGCGTTTTGTTTAACCGGCAGCGCCCGGCGAGGCTTGTCTTCAGCGAGGCGTTCATAGCGAGGCAGCGAAGCTCAAAGTCAGCGTTGTCTTGAGGATTGATTTTCTCGGTTGTTGCTCTGAAGGGATCTTCTCTTCTGACGGCGGCGTTCTTCTTGCTTGTCTTAGGGCTTTTGTGGCATCCACATTTTCGTCAACTTGGTTCAATGCCACGCTAGGCCTCTTGTGACGACACTTGTCGTGTAGGCTTAGGTGTAGGATCTTCCATCGCTCCGTCGAGCGGTCTTTTACCCTTAAAGGATCTTGCCAGAACCATCGATTCTCGGCAACATCTCCCTTAGGTGACCGCAGTGATCCGGTGTCTTGATTTCCCTAGAGACTGCGGACTTTGCATAGCCTTAGGGCTAAGGGATCCGGAAGAGCAACTCCTCATTATTTGGCTTGGTCAAACTCTACCGTGAGAGTTTCCATCGGTCCCAATGAGGGCGGCGTCGGATTAGCCACCACTTCTTCATCACGTGAAGCTAGTCCCCGGTAATAGCCATCTTTTGTACGTGAGGAAAATTAAAGCTGTAAAACAAATGTTATCCCTTCCAATTGATTTCAAAGAAAGAATAAATACAACTCTCGAATGCAACCTCTCTCTCTAACTGGTTTAGATTAAAAAAGAAATTACAAATCCCTCAATCGGTTGCCCGATTCACAAAAGAGAGAAGGGTCAACGGAGATCCTTCCTTTTGTTTAAAACTGGGTTCTTCACGGTGGCGGTAGGAGCTTGAGCCTTGTATCCCGTGGACGATCCGACCGTCTTGCTCGTGGAACTACGTCAAAAAAAAAAAAAAAAGAACTTGCAAGGCAAGTTTATAACTCTAACGAGTTTGATAACTTCGAAAAAGCGAGTTTAACTGTAACTGCGAGTTTGAAAACCAAGCCAAACTAGAGAAGAAGGCGGTTAGAACGGCTCAAGCTCTCTCTCTCTCAAAACGATTCACACCTCAAGTGCTCAACCCTCCAATCTCCTTTTTACACAATCAACTCTCTAAAAAATCCCCTTGTCGGTGAGTTTTCCGCTATTTATAGGGGTTTTAGAGTGTAGCGACCTTGGAATGAGGATTCGTGGCCCTCAAATCGTGGAAGCGGTTTTGGAGCCGTTCAGGTCGTGTTTAAGCGAAGGCAGCGTTTTAAATGATCTTCAGCGTCTCTATTTTAAAACTAGGGCCGGGGTTAAGATCAGCGTTTTACGCCGAGCGGCCATGATGCCAGCGTTTTTGAGCTTGGGCGGTGAGCTCGGCGTTTTGAGCTTGGGCGGTGAGCTCAGCGTTTTTGAGCTTGGGCGGCTGAGAGCTCCGGCGTTTTGAGCTTGGACATGGTTGGTGAGAACTTGTTTTGAGCTTGGGCGGTGAGCTCGGCGTTTTGAGCTTGGGCGGTTGAAGCTCTGCGTTTTGAGCTTGGGCGGTGAGCTCAGCGTTTTTGAGCTTGGGCGGTTAAGCTCCAGCGTCTTGAGCTTTAATCAGCGGTGTTAAACCTCTTGGTTTGTTCGATGAGGTTATTCTCTTGGTTGAACCTCGTCAAGTTGTAATCCTTGTATTTGTGACTCTATTTTATTTCTTTAGAAGCCTTCGAATCAAGGCTTCGCCGGGCGATATCTTAGTGGGTTGTGGCTTATCAAGAAAATTTTGACAAACTACGCTAATTGTGGCGGAAGTGAAAAGGCTTCGTGAAGGCAGGCTTCATCGTGGAGGAACAAAGATCCGATTGGGTGTCCACATCGCCCCAAAGGCTAAAGAAAATGGCACAATTAGGACTCACTTCGACTATAGGAACCTCAACGCCGCTTTCTAAAGACGAAGTTCCCATTGCCCATCACGGATGTCATCATCGACAACACGCAGGTTTCGAAGGATGTCATTCATGGATGGTTTTTCGTTACAACCAAATCAAAATGCACCCCGAAGACGAAACATACTCGCTCAGGACCCCGATGGGGATATACTGTTACACGCTTATGCCATTTGGTCTCAAGAACGCCGACCTATCAACCGTGCCATGAGCACCATCTTCCAAGACCATCCGAGGAAGACGGTAATCGCTACGATGACTTAGTCGTGAAGAGTCAGGATAAGGGCCACCACCTTAGTGACCTGAGGACGGTGTTCGACATCATGCGCAGACACCAACTGAAAATTAACCCCACAAAATCATTCTTAGGGATGTCCAGTGGTAAGTTTCTTGGGCTCATCGTTACGACGAAGGGGGTTTATGTCGACCCCGACAAAGTCCGAGCCATCCAAGAACTCCAACCGCCCAGAATCTCAAAGAATTGAGGGATTGCAAGGACGCTTTTGGATATCCCAAGATTCATCGCGAAATCTTTCAGTAAGTGCCAACCCTTCTCCAAATTGATGAAGAAAGGTGTCGCGACGCGGGATCTAATCTTGCCAACCCGCTTGAGGAGATCGCGATTATCTCAGCCAAACCCACCGTACCGCATCTCCTGGCCTCGCAAGCCGCTCATATGTGCGAAACGAACACCCTCAGCCGCCTCTAGCACAAAATGACGACGCCGGTCACGAGCAGGTGGAGTATACTACCCGAGTAGGACTTGTAAGGAGCCGAACGAAGGTATCCCATGATCGAAAAGGAGTGCCTAGCCCCGTGTTCGCCATTCAAAATGCGCACTACTCGCCGGTCGACTATTCATGTCATCTCAAAGATGAACCCTATCCGAAGTCTTCATGACACAACCGGATCCCTAAATTTAGCAAGGTGGGCTCTTGTTGTCTCGATGCGACATCCATTTCATGCCGCAGAATCACAAAGGGCAAGCCATTTACGATCTCATGGCCACCACCCGCCGTCAAACACGGAATTATTCAAGACATGCCGCATTTAAACCTATGAGGTCAACACAACTTCACAACAAGGAAATTGGCGGCTCTATTTCACGCCTGCCTCGCCTGACCACGGCTATCGCGGTAGGAGTAGGAGTAGTCTTGGTCTCCCCGCGAAACCACGATACCCCGTGCTCTCTAATAGAGCCATGCCCAATGTGGCGGAGTGCGATGCTCATTGACTCCAACCCGCCAAAGATTTGGGGTGAAGCACCTCGAGGCTTATGGCGATTCTCACCACGCAATGTGATGACGAGAGTAGTATGTTAGAAATGATGATCTAATTCCATGCCACCGAGCGGCTATCGAAATAGCCAAATCATTTGACAGCTTTCGCATCGAGCACGTGCTTCGTTCCAAGAACACGCACGCAGATGCTTTGGCTTCATTGGCAGCTAACTTGGCTCAACCGCTAGGAACGAGCCAGCATGTCACCGTTGCGAGCCGACGGCTCTTCCGACCAGAATCCGCTCCAGAGGTGAACACGACTCACCAGGGCACAAACCAACTGGAGCCAAGAGACTGGCGCTTCCCGATCATCGACTATGTCCTTTACGGTATACTACCCGAGGACGTTAAGGAACGGGATTCTGTCCGCAGACGCGCTCCGAGGTTTTACTTCGATTCGATGACAAAGACATTGTATCGAAGGTCATACGACGGCATGCTGCTTCGATGCCTCGCACCGACGAAGCACGGAGGCCCTACAGGAAGCCCATGATGGTACCTGCGGCGCCCACCAACCGGGACCCAAGCTTTGGGATCGCCTACGAAGAATGGGCTATTATTGGCCCAAAATGATTAGCTCACGCCGTTGCCTATGCCAAACGATGCCAATGCCAAATCCACGCTTAATTATATACGGCACCGCATCGAAGATTTGCATCCAACAAATAACTTCGCGGGCCATTCAAACATGGGGCATGGATATTGCTCGACCAATAGCGCCCGGGCCGCAGGGCACGCTTATCTCCCGCAATAACCGACTACTTTTCCAAGTGGGTCGAGCGGTTCCTTTGGCGAGAAGTCAAGACTAGTAGCGTGATAAGGTTCATCGTGCACCATATCATATACCGCACGGCCCCGTGCGATCATCCACGCATAACGACCACGGTTCATTAGTCTCGCTCACTTCGACTGACAAGTTCGTAATACAAAACTCACTATCCACGCCTATAACCCATCACCAACGGGTTAGCTAAAGCCTTCAACAAGGCGATCATCAAGATCCTAACTAAGCTAACATCCCATAGCAAGCGACCGATGAAAGCTCTGGGAAAGCTTATGGGCTGACGACTACAACCGCATTCCCACCGGCATTCACACCATATTCGTTAGTATATACGGTTGCGGCCGATATCATTGAAATTCAGATCCGGCCCCTACGCCGCCGCTTTACGGCAGTGGGATGACGATGAAGAAAATCATCGCCTCAGCAACTAGAGGCGACGACGAAGCCGCCTTAAGGCTCAACAAAGATATCGAAGTTCTACCAAGCCGGATCTCTAAAACCTTCGCAAAAGGGTCGACATCGGTCTTTCCTAAAGGGGAGTTGGTCTTCCGTCCGACGGCCAATGATCCTCAACTCCAGAAGAAAGGAAGTTCCACTAAATGGGAAGGCCCATTCGTGATAGATACAGCCTATTCGAATGGAGCCTATCGCCTCGTCAAACCAGATGGCGATAAGATCATGATGCCCATCAATGGGAAGTTCCTGAAGAGGTACTACCCATAGTTTTTCTGCAACTACCAAACTCCGACAAGTACACGAGTATAAACCGCCCTCCCAAAATTCCTCCAATCCTCGCCAATAGGATGGTGGGTCCTCAAAGTCGCTCAGTCGCAACTAACTCCCCCCATGTTAACACTAAACCTCTGACAAATTTCCCTTCCAATCCTCGTCAGTAGGATGGTGGGTCTACAAAACTATCATGTTAATAAGCACCTCCGATAGTTAGATCAGTCGTCACACTCACACGTCACTGAATGGCCTAGTCCTTTCGCAAGATTCTAATTCTATTGAATGATCGAAGGATGGTAGCCTACCAGCGATGAGCTACTATATCAATCAATCGCTACATCCCCGAACGATTTGATTATCCTAACACCGCTATTCCCGCAATGGCGCTTGTTCGCCGACATCGCCTACCAAGTGATGTGCCCTTCGACGCCTCCATCCCTTTACTCCGCCAGTGACCGGTCAACCCGGCCGAGCCGCGCAATCAAGAACACGACCCGACCTCGATTATGACTTAACAGTTGTAATTAACCCAACGCCATACTGCTAAGGGTAGAGAAGAAATTTTAGCCGAGTCTAAAAGAAACTTCTCGACAACTCATCATACCGAGGGAATAGTATGGCTAGCCCGATTCAAACAGAATCCAGAAAGGCAAATCAAACTGCTAATAGCCGAGGGTTTGCCGGAAATCCTAAGAGTCGGTCACCAAAGGATAAGAACCAAGGACCACGGTAATGAAGCCATTCGAAGAAACAATTGAATGATATGAAAGAAAAGGAGTCCGATTCTCATTCGTAATAAAGAAAAGTTGACAGGATACAAGAGAGGGAGGTACGCCCAAACCGAAGTCAATCTCTTAAGTCGCGAACTCTCTGGCCCCGACCGCCTCTTGTGCTCCTCCTCCAGTAGTGAGGACCTTTTGGCGGATGTTCTTCGGTGAGCGAGACTCGCATTGTGAAGCTCACTTCTTGTCTTCTCTAAGGCCCCGCTTTCCTCGAAATCAACAATGACCAACCGCTGCTGACCTCGAGCTCCTCCAGCCTCTTCAAAGCCTCGCCACGAAGCCGGGTTTCTTGGCGGCTAGGAAGGCCTGCAACCTGGCAATGGTTTCCTTCACTTCTGATATGGATTTGGTCGCTGGCCCGCCAGAAGGCGGGGCTTTCGGCGCCTCTTTCCATCTTTTGCCATCGGCAGAATCCGGCCTACTTTTCAGCCGCCTTTACTTCGCGGCCATGGTCTCGTCCAAAACCGCCACGCCCTTTAGAATGGATTGCGACGCTCGAGGCCAAGTCCAAGAGATTCTTAGGCGAAGAGCAATCAACTTTCAGATCTCTTCCGCCGATGCCAAACGCCTTGAATGGTGAGGCCGCATCCGACTCCAAAGTACTTAGGTTGCCTGTGTACATCTCAAGCATGGGTTTGAGCTCACCAAAAGAGCAGCCCATCCAATACCGCTTGGACGCTATCACGAAGAAGGGTCTGAAAATCCTTGATCGTAGTCTCCACGAGCTTCCTTTTGAGACGAACAGGGGGAGAGAGAGGAATATCCTCCTCAGAGGGCGGAATCGACAGAGGTCGGGTCGTGACCATGAGAGTCGACACTTCTCCTGAGCCTCCCACCGAGCGGACCCCTCTTCACTAATGAGCGCCCCTCCTTGAGTGAGCGCCTCATCTTGAATAGACGCCCCCTCTTCAGCAGGAAGCACTTCGACTTGGGCCGGTTCTCACCACCGTGCGAAGCTGCCCCTCCTACCTCCTCTCCTCGAGGGATGGGACCGCCGTGATCCGAAGTACGTCCTTCTTCATCCTCCGAAGAGACTTGAACGGCAGCGCCGGTTGTACCTAAAGAAAAAAGGGGGATAGCTTGAGTTAATCGCATTCAACTTATCAAGCAAAAGAGGAACTCCAGAACGAGATACCTCCTCAAACAAGCGGCCGCATCGAAGTCAACACTGCCAGCCATCATCACCAGGACCCCTGATGCGGTCACGGCAAGCCCAAAGTTGGGGGAGGTCTCTTCATGGTGGGCCCTCTTGGCCACCCTCTCACCAGCTGAACTTGCACCTCCTCCCCTGACGCCTTGGCCAAGGTGAGGGGGGGGTGGCACTGCATCAGAGTCGAATCGGCGATAGCATCCCTAGCTCCCTCCAAATGCTCTCCACTCTAACCAGCTTGAGGGACCCCGCCTCACAACCAGTGGACGAGTGGGGTCATAGGGAGTGTGGAAGGACAACATGGGGTCATCACCCAAACCTCCTGAAAGCCCATGTCCCAGCCTAGCCCCTGGAGGACTCCTCAGGGGGTGTTTCTGCACCCCTCACCGGAGTCACTCTAACTTCCTCCCTCCAGATACGCCGCCCTCCTCAACATGGTAACGTCTCCCCACTCAGGTGTCCGAGCTTACCTCTCGACGGCCAACAGGATGGTATGTAATCGGTCCTCCGAAGTACTCACGCTCGATACCACTCTTGCGTGAACGAGTGGCTAAGAACTCGGTCCCTCAAAGGCACCAAGACACCAAGCATAACCGGCGTGTGTCCAAAACCACCCTCGCTCGCCTACCAACCCCCTTCATTTCACCGGGGTTGATATTCCCAACATAGAGCCGTCAGATCCAAATTGCGCGAGAAACGCTAGGAAGGTAGGGTTCCAAGAGGCATGACCGACCCGCGCGAAGGAGATAGTAGCCAGTCGATATTGACCACCACCGAAGCCACCAAGGGTTAAGAGGGTGTGTGCTGATCCAGAGGAACCATCCCGAGAGACTCACCGTAGCCCCCACCCGAAGTAGGAAACACCAAAGAAGTCGAGTTGCCAAAGAAGGAGAGCTTCCTCATTTCCACAACATCCCTAACTTCCAAGAACAAGTTTCGAGCCGCTGACGAACGGGACGGCCCCTTTCCCCGGGCGTCGCTGCACTTCATCAAGCACTCTCTCGCAGCAGACTAACCATGCCATCGTGTACGCGGTATGGCAAGCTAATCGAGGTTGGGGTCTTGGCAGCCTCCTCTCCTCCGCCCGCTTCGACAAAGGAGACGCGATGTAACTGGTCGCATTAACCGGAGGCCGCCTCAGATGCAAGCCGCCATGGCCGCATACCGTGGCATATGACGCCTATAGGTTCGCGGACGCACGGATAGACGACGCCCACGGATCGCCAACGAAGTCGCGCGCGCGCGGGCACCACGCACTCTTCAACCACAACATCGGGTAACCGCAAGCGGCCTTGATGAGATCGGAGTCCCCACCGATGGTGGTAGGATGTAAAAGTAGTCCCCACCGGGAATCCCCCTTCGTCGTGATCAATACTCTCCGATTCGCCGCCTTCGGGCAACCGGGAATGTATCGTCTCCACGTCGCACACGATCAGCGGAAGGATGGGCCTCTTCTTGTCATCATTATGGGGGAACAAATAGTCTGCCCAATTCTTGTGGCTGATCCCAGCATTCCTCTTCTTGCTACCCTTGTGGTCCACAGACCCGAGAGTGTCCAGACAAATGTGATAGTGGCAGAGAAGCTCCCATAGGGTTTCTACCACTTGAGGGGAATGGGTGGAAAGATGGTCGAGCTCCATTTGGCCAGGAACATACTCTTCATATGGGAACTCCCCCATCGACAGACCCGATACCTCGTGCATCTCGTGAAGAGCCAACCCTAACTCCCCATTGGGCGTATAGAAGGTACCGCTATCCGACAGAGAGCTCAAAGACGCCCAAACCGAGGAGCGGATCTTAATGCCGGTCGGGTGGCTCGATGGCTCTAATAGTTCGATCCTCGAGATCGAATTCTCGCCAGACTAACTCGGTGATTCTATGCCACCAAGGATCTGCTACCGATGAATGTACCCAACCCGCGCGGAAATCCTTTTGAGGAAATCGCCCTCCCGCCTTTGAAGAAGCGGTGACGGAAGGTCTCCGCCATTGCCGCACGCGCCCATGGGGAATTCATTTTGCGTAAGACCAGATGAAGAGCGTCACGCCGATGGGAGCTGCCGACCCCATATCCAAATTTCTTCAACCTCGGAAGGTCCCAAGTGACCCCATCCCGGCCGGAGTCAAATCCCACCATCTTTCTCGAACCGAGTGAGCGCAGCTTCCACGCTGAGAATCCCCGCATCATATTGGGAGAAAGTATCGGGCTCCGCCAACTTCACGTAATCATTTGCTGCTTAAGAGCATGATGAAGGATCAACTATGGCGCCACCAAACATGAAGTCGTTTCACCATTTCGCTATGGTCGCTAGCATCGCCGATCGCTGGTCAACTCCCACGTAATGTCCTCGATACGCTGGCCGCTAATTCCATAGTTCGGTCGGCATGGAAGACTTGCACCGGGTCGAGGAGAGGAAATCTGGGGGAGCCGAGAAGCCGCAGACTACCGGGCGAGCCCAATGGCGTATTCTTCTGGGACTTCACGTAAAAGGCAGCTGCAAAATGAAATGAAAGCGTATTAAAAGACCTGACTCGATAATGCATCTTTTCGAAACGGGCGAGCCCCTTCACAGGCGAGCCCCTTCACAGGCGAGGCGATCGAGCTCGCCCGACCAAAAAAAAAAAAGCAAGGCACTTGCCATGACGAACTTCGCTGGACAACCAAACTCGCCAAAGTGAAGGCAAAAGTCCGCTTGTCAAGCGACCTCGCCAACATGACCGGACCTCGCCTGAATAGACGAGGCCCGCCAGATCGAACGAGTCCGTCCGCCCCGGCCCTAACTTACCAAGAAGAGCGGCGACGGGCCACAATGGGCAATGGGCCATAGCTGTATGAAGAGGAAGCGAGCCCCTTCCCCTTGGATGCGGTCTTCTTCGACTTGGGAGCCATTACGTTCGAGTTGAGACCTTGGGTTTTCTTCGAAAACATGAGGATTTTGAAGCACGCTGGCTCCCAAACCAGAAGACGGGCGCGATATAGGCTAATCCTACGTCGATTCGCCGCTTAAACAGATATCGACGGCCGATTCGCCGCTAGCACGGTTCGCAGACGCATCCTCAAGCAAACGGATCGGTAAGCGCCGCCAAACCCACGGCTCAGATTGAACGCGTGAAGATGAGGAGCCCCGGTCAGATCGCATTTAATGCACCGACACCAATGCTGATCTATCCGGGAAGACACGCGGCTCGGCATCCCGAACACGTGCTCGCTTCCAAATGGTTTGAGTCGCCAAGATGGAGCTCGCCTCCAAGTGATCCGGAGAGGGAGCTCGCCCACCAAATGGTTTGAGCTCGCCTAAGAGAGAGCTCGCCCACCAAATGGTTTGAGCTCGCCTGAGAGGGAGCTCGCCCACCAAATGGTCTGAGCTCGCCCGAGCTGGAGCTCGCTTGAGGTGGAGCTCGCATACCAAATGATTTGAGCTCCCCCAGAGTTGAACTCATTTGGTGATCTTTTACATAAGCTTTACGAGACGCAACATAAAACCGCATCGCATTCATCAAAGGGCTAGAGACAATACATTCGAACAAAGTTATGACGACACATGCAAACAGAGGTCGTAACAGAAACGTCTTAAAGCCTAAACAACGTCAAAGACCTAACCGGCACGCGGCTACCTAGATTCACTTGCAAGACGCCTAGTCACCGCCGAATCTTCGCCAGAAACCTGTGGGTCCTTCTTTAAGCGCCACTTCAAACGCGAAATCCGCCGAAGAGCACGGCACTCAAGGCTCCACACATCCCTATCACGGTCCGGGCCTCACGAGCCATCGATTGATTAAGGACGATGCCCTCAAGCATTTCCTCTCTAGCATAGTAGTTCTGGCCAAGGCGAATATACGGAGCTCCTCCAAGGGATGACCCCGAGCTGGGTCAGCCTCGACGAAGTCTCGTGATCTCAAAGACTTCATTGAGGGGCACTTCTAGCCCAGCAAGGCAAACCATGGGTTTGCCAAGGGAAAAGAAGAAGATGAAGGGGTGGCAAAAAGGTGGGTAAAATGATCCACCATTTATAGCCCCTTCCAAGTTGGTGATGGGACCTAACAAAGAGGCTACATCCTAGCCTCAAAATCCGGTCAAAGCCTCAACAGAAGGCACGAATCAAGAGGCGAACCAAACCTCCTCGAAATACAAGCTCGCCAGCCCATGGCTTGAGCTCGCCTAAGGATGGGCTCGCCTCCCAACAGTTTGAGCTCGCCTAAGGCTTGAGCTCACCCAAGTGATTGAGCTCGAAGCATGAGCTCGCTAAGCTGGCTCGAAGCTTCAAAGATTGAGCTCGCCTAATAATGAAAACAGCTCGAGTTTCATCAAACACTCTCATAAAACTCAGCCCAATCACTGCAATCGAAGGCGCTCAAGACAATAAAGGGATAAACAAACACAAAGCCGCATTCATCAAGTGATTTTGAGACAATACATTCGAACAAAGTTATGACAACACGCTCAAAGAAACAAAGGTCCCAAAATCAAGAAAGGGCTCCAGATCTAGTCACAAGAATCTAACACCGCGGAAGGAGGCTAGCTTAGCCTTGAGCTCAGCCTAACTCCTTCGCCTCGACCGCCAACCAGCCTCCGGCCCTTCAAGCTCTCGAGAGTGCAGCCGACGAAGCCTCTTCGCTGATGCAATGGAGGACTTGCAATGCCCTTCAGAAAGCGCTGTGAACGCCGACGCCTTCACGAAGGTCCTCCGAGGGAGAGCCCCGCCTCGCTGCCAGAACTGCTTGTCGCCGCGAAAACTCGCGACAATTGCCTCGCTTCCAAGAGATAAGGCCGAAGCTTCGCTCAAAGATTATTCGACTCGAGCCTCCTATGAGGCGCCACGTATCATTACGCTGGTCATCGAAAACCAACCTCTCCAAACGGTTCACAACGCTCTCCCACTGGGCAAGCTTCCGGTCACAGCGCATGGCCAGCAGGTCACCGCCAACACGCTGAACCTCCCCTAAACAGCTTACCAAGGGAGAGTGGAAGACAGTAAGGGTTCCCCATCCGAGACCAATGGCAGTGACCACCTATTTTAAAGCATTCTCTAACCGGAGGACACCCTCACAAGCATCGGGTCAGATCAGCCGCCCCCGCCCGAGCAATTAAGGCAAGAGGATGAATCTGGGAAGGGGCCCGGCCATGGTCAACAAAGCGGCCGCCATCCGTGACCTCCACACCGGGCCGATCGAAGCCGCTTGCACCGTGGTTGGGGTGTACCACCATGTGTAGGTTCACCGTTCTTCCCTCGCCATCGAAAGCACGATAGGTTTGAGATCTGAAGGCCTAGCCCGAAGAGCTCTCTTAGCCGACACCTCAAAATGGTCCCGCTTCTCCGCCAAGTAAAGGCCTCTTCCCGAAGATCTCAAATTACGGACTCGCTAAGAAGAACCGCCGAGCAAAGCAGAATATGAGAAGAGTGTTAATAACATTAACCCAGAAAAGGAAAGGTGTCGCCATCAGCAGACGAAGCCTTACGCACAAAGCGAAGCTAACAAGGTTCGCTTAATCCGCAAAGATCGCCGCAGCAAGACAAAACTCGCCAACAAGCCGCTCACCAAAATAAAGCTCACTCGAGTAGCTAAATTACCGAGAATCGAGACTTCACCCGAAAGTGAACGAAGTTCGCCTGCATGAACGATGAATGTTCATCTCATCTCCAAAACTTACCAGAGGGAGTTTGAGCCGCAACGGCGGTGGCAGCAACGACGTCGGCATCGCTCGAGGAAGAAGGAGCGGTCCTCCTTCCTTTTGACGCAGCTTCTTTGAAGGCCATGGCAGAGTTTCGGTTTCTTGGGAAGCACGAATGGAGAGAAGCGAAAAGTAAGCTTCCTCGACTAAGAGGAGATCAACTTTATGGAGCGATCTCAACGGCCGAGATTCAAGAGCTCACTGACGATCGCCAGAACACTCCAATTCGACAAGTTCAAATCGAACGGCCACAAATGAGGCGGGACGGTTAGCATTCCGCACGAGCGGCCAAGATTTGGCGGTTCAAAGCACGATCTCTCACCTGAACGATGAACGAGATTATAGCGCTGCTAAATCAACGGCTCAGATCGCATGCATGAAAACGAAGCGTCTCTCGCCAGACCACATTCAATATGATCTGACACGCACGCACCGCCTTGGCTAGCGAACAAGCGCGTGGCTTATCTCGCCTGTCGAATAGCGTGAGCTCGCCCGAAGCACGAGTTCGCCAAAACCTCGCCAGAGCCGTCCGAAGAGCTCAAACCATACGAAGATGGTTAGATGCGCCAGACGCGGGCTGCTTCATTCATTCAGTGTTTCAGACCACATCCAACTTGATTTAGGTCTGAAAACTTTGAAGGGGGTCTTGTAGGCGGGAAAAATTATAAACCCCGCCAGTCAAAGGGATGAACTCGCCCGCACGAGGTCGCCCCGCTCGAGTGAACTCACCCGCAAGAGCTCAAATGCCGCTCGCCCGCACGAGGTCGCCCCGCTCGAGTGAACTCGCCCGCAAGAGCTCAAATGCCGCCGCCGCGACGAGGTCGCCCGCCGAGTGAACTCTCGCCAAGAAGAGCCCAAGTGCCGCTCACCCACACGAGGTCGCCCCACGCGATGAGCTTGCCCACATGAGTCCAACGCCGCCATCAGCCAACCTCCCGCTCAGGCGCCAAGCACGCCAGAAGGGGTTCGGCCAAGACAATGAGCACCAACTCACACGCCGAGGGGCCCACCACCGCCCCGCCACCAAAGAAACTCATCCGAACAGCTAGAACAACTTCAAGCTCAGCTTCTACTACCGACCAACGGTAACGGCGCTTGGAGAAGTGGGCCCACCCACTTTCATCACGTGATGATGAGACAGTCTCATCACCCTATAGCGGTCACATCCCGCAGCCTAGAGGGCATGGCGCCTCACCTATTAGTGGTCACATCCCACGAAGTCAAGGAGAGGACCGGTTGCTTGTCAAAGCCCGCCTGCTAGAGAACTTTATGCAAGTTCAATCACACAGACGCTTCGGCCGGGCCAAACCTAGCACGCCGCAAGAGGCCCGCCAGCTGACCTCTTCGCAACTTCGCGAAGCTCGCTCGAAGCACTCCTAAGGCTCGCCACCCACTCTGCACATCCTGAGTTATGATAAGGCATGGTCCTTATCACCTCATCAGTGGTCACATCCCATAGCTAGAGAAGAGTATGGTGCCCCTTAACTATCAGTGGTCACATCCCACAAGTCAAGAGGGTGGCCCATCCCACCCCTTGGCCTATATATAAGCCTCCTTGGCAACAAGAGAAAAGGCTGGCAACAAGGTTGTAAAAACCACTGCTGAGAAGAAAGAGCAAACAGAAGAATTACTCTCTTGCTCCATCAACTCAGTTCTGAGCAAAGGCTTGGATTGTTGAAGTAGGCTCCATCTGAACCCTCAGATTTGGAGGCTCTCGAGCTCTTTGCAAACTCTTGCATAGTAGCCCCGCCCAAGCAAGCTCGGTAGAACCGAACTCAACCGCCGAGTTTCATCAAGGCAGCCCGACCACGACGCCGATCGGATCGCCCAGGAAGCAAACTCGATTCGAGCATCGAGGGAGGCCCTATCGCTACCGAATTTAACCCATCGCAAACAAGAAGGGCCTTTCGCTTCGTTGTAAAAGACCTATTCTTGATTTGTAAACAAGCAATTCAAACAATACAAATCCGAGAGGAGATTTTTACACCAAACAAGGCCAAAATTCATGATTTCATAAGCTATTACAAATGATATTTGACTATTTTTTGTTGTTTCGAACCATTTGAAATATTTTCACCGATGCCAAAATTTACGTATGACACACGAGTTTTTATCATTTTTAGTCATTTCAACCCATTGGTAAGTAATTTCATGGAGGCCAAAATTCATGATTTCAAGAGTTATAACTCATGATTTTTGGCCATTTTTTGTGGTTTGGACATTTTGGCAAAATATTTCATGGAGTCCAAAATTCACGATTTTATGAGCTATAACCCACGATTTTTAGCCATTTTTCATCGTTTTGACCCATTTGCAAAAAATTGCAGGAAAGCCAAAATTCACAATTTCATGTACTATAACATACGATTTTTGTCTATTTTTAGTCATTTCGACCCACTAGCAAATAGTTTATGCAAGGAAAAAATTCATAATTTCATAAAATCATTACACATGATTTTTGGTTATTTTTAGTGGTTTGGACCTAAAGGAAAATTATTTCGCAGAGTCCAATTGTCACGATTTCTTGAGCTACAATGCACGATTTTCGGCCATTTTTATTTATTGTTCCCTATTGGAATATACATCGAAGAGGCCAAAATTTATGATTTCATGAGCTATAACGAAAAAAATTTACCATTTATAGTCATTTTGACCCATTTGCAAATACTTTCACGAAGGCCAAAATTCACGATTTCATGAGCTACGACACAAGATGTTGGGCCATTTTTAGGCAACTTGGCCCATTGGTAAATAATTTCACTAAGGCCAAAATTCACAATATTATAAGATATAATCCATAATTTTTAGCCATTTTTCTTCATTTTTACACATTTGCAAATTATCTCATGGAGTCCAAAATTCACAATTTTATAAGCTATAAACTATGATATTTGGCCATTTTTCTTCGTTTTGATCCATTTCAAGTAATCACGAAGACCAAAATTTATGATTTCATGAGCTATAATGACGCTTTTTAGCACTTTTAGTCATTTTGGCTCATTGGCAAATAATTTCATGGAAGCAAAATTCACAATTTTATGAGTTATAACACACGATCTTTTGCCATTTTTACTATTTTGGACCAATTTTCAAATAGTTTCTCATAGGTCAAAATTCACAATTTTATGAGCTATAACGCACGATTTTTTTGTCATTTTTTCTTCATTTTGACTCATTTGTAAATAATTTTATGGAGGCCAAAATTCATGATTTCATAAGCTATAATCCACAATTTTTGGCCGTTTAGTCATATTGATCCATTGGTAAATAATTTCGCATAGGCCAAAATGGATCATTTGATGAGCTATTACACTTGATTTTTGGCCATTTTAAGTGGTTTTGCCCCACTGGCAAGATACTTCGCGGAGTCAAAAATTGATGATTTTATGAGCTATAACGCACAAGTTTTAGCCATTATTCTTCGTTTTGACCCATTTGCAAATATTTTAAGGAGGCCAAAATTCAGATTAATAAGCTATTACCCGCAATTTTGGTCATCTTTAGTTGTTTCGACCCATTAATAAATAATTTTTTAATGTGAAAATTAATTATTTTATGAGCTATTACAAATTATTTTCGCCATTTTAGTCATTTCGCCCATTAGCAAGTAATATCACAGAGGCCAAAATTATTGATTTTATAAACTATAACACACAATTTTCAGCCATTTTTAGCTATTTTGACCCATTAACAATTAATTTTATGGAAAAAATTCACGATTTCATGACCTAAAACACATGATTTTTGATAATTTTTGTTGTTTCAACCATTTGCAAATAATTTCACCAATGCCAAAATTCACGATTTCATGACCTAAAACACATGATTTTTGGCCATTTTTCTTCATTTTGACTCATTTGTAAATAATTTTATGGAGGCCAAAATTCATGATTTCAAGAGTTATAACTCATGATTTTTGGCCATTTTTGTGGTTTGGACATTTTGGCAAAATATTTCATGGAGTCCAAAATTCACGATTTTATGAGCTATAACCCACGATTTTTAGCCATTTTTCATCGTTTTGACCCATTTGCAAAATTGCGGAAAGCCAAAATTCACAATTTCATGTACTATAACACACGATTTTTGTCTATTTTAGTCATTTCGACCCACTAGCAAATAGTTTATGCAAGGAAAAATTCATAATTTCATAAAATCATTACACATGATTTTTGGTTATTTTAGTGGTTTGGACCTAAAGGAAAATTATTTCAGAGTCCAATTGTCACGATTTCTTGAGCTACAATGCACGATTTTCTACCATTTTATTTATTGTTCCCTATTGGAATATACATCGAAGAGGCCAAAATTTATGATTTCATGAGCTATAACGAAAAAATTTACCATTTATAGTCATTTTGACCCATTTGCAAATACTTTCACGAAGGCCAAAATTCACGATTTCATGAGCTACGACACAAGATGTTGGGCCATTTTTAGGCAACTTGGCCCATTGGTAAATAATTTCACTAAGGCCAAAATTCACAATATTATAAGATATAATCCATAATTTTAGCCATTTTTCTTCATTTTACACATTTGCAAATTATCTCATGGAGTCCAAAATTCACAATTTTATAAGCTATAAACTATGATATTTGGCCATTTTTCTTCGTTTTGATCCATTTCCAAGTAATGCGAAGACCAAAATTTATGATTTCATGAGCTATAACAGACGTTTTTTTAGCACTTTTAGTCATTTTGGCTCATTGGCAAATAATTTCATGGAAGCAAAATTCACAATTTTATGAGTTATAACACACGATCTTTTGCCATTTTACTATTTTGGACCAATTTTCAAATAGTTTCTCATAGGTCAAAATTCACAATTTTATGAGCTATAACGCACGATTTTTGTCATTTTTCTTCATTTTGACTCATTTGTAAATATTTTATGGAGGCCAAAATTCATGATTTCATAAGCTATAATCCACAATTTTTGGCCGCTTTTAGTCATATTGATCCATTGGTAAATAATTTAGCATAGGCCAAAATGGATCATTTGATGAGCTATTACACTTGATTTTTGGCCATTTTTCTTCATTTTGACTCATTTGTAAATAATTTCACTAAGGCCAAAATTCATGATTTCATAAGCTATAATCCACAATTTTTGGCCGCTTTTAGTCATATTGATCCATTGGTAAATAATTTAGCATAGGCCAAAATGGATCATTTGATGAGCTATTACACTTGATTTTTGGCCATTTTAAGTGGTTTTGCCCCATCGGCAAGATACTTCATGAGTCAAAATTGATGATTTTATGAGCTATAACGACAAGTTTTAGCCATTATTCTTCGCTTTGACCCATTTGCAAATATTTTTAAGGAGGCCAAAATTCAGATTAATAAGCTATTACCCGCAATTTTTGGTCATCTTTAGTTGTTTCGACCCATTAATAAATAATTTTGCGAATGTGAAAATTAATTATTTTATGAGCTATTACAAATTATTTTCGGCCATTTTTAGTCATTTCGGCCCATTAGCAAGTAATATCACAGAGGCCAAAATTATTGATTTTATAAACTATAACACACAATTTTCAGCCATTTTTAGCTATTTTGACCCATTAACAATTAATTTTGCGGAAAAAAAAATTCACGATTTCATGACCTAAAACACATGATTTTTGATAATTTTTTTGTTGTTTCAACCCATTTGCAAATAATTTCACCAATGCCAAAATTCACGATTTTATGAGCTATAACACACGATTTTTGGCCATTTTTCTTCATTTTGACTCATTTGTAAATAATTTTATGGAGGCCAAAACTCATGATTTAATGAGCTGTAACTCATGATTTTTGGCCATTTTTTCCGCTTTGGCCCTATTGGCAAATTGTTTTGTTGAGCTCAAAATTCACGATTTTATGAGCTATAACATATGATTTTTGCCAATTTTTCTTCATTTTGACCCATTTGCAAATTATTGTGCGGAAGCTAAAATTCACGATTTCATGAGCTATAACACACGATTTTTGTCCAATTTTAGTGATTTCGACCAACTAGCAAATATTTCACAGAGGCAAAAATTCAAGATTTTAGGAGCAAATACACATGGTTTTGGCCAATTTTAGTGGTTTTGACCCAATGACAAATTATTTCACGAGTCCAAAGTCACAATTTTATGAGCTTATAACACATGATTTTTGGCCATTTTAGTAATTTTGATCCATTGCAAAATAATATCATGGAGGCCAAAATTCATGATTTCATGAGCTATAACGAATAATTTTAGTAATTTTGACCCATTAACAAATAATTTTATGGAGGCCAAAATTCAAGGTTCCATGAGTTACGACACATTAGTTTTGAGCCATTTTTCTTCATTTTAACACATTTACAAATTGTCTCACGAGTCCAAAGTCACAATTTTATGAGCTATAAACCATGATTTTTGGCTATTTTTTCATTTTGACCCATTGGCAAATTATTTTATGGAGCAAAAATTCACAATTTTATGAGCTATACAGATGATTTTTGACCATTTTAGTTATTTTGACCCATTGGTAAATAATTATAGAAGCTAAAATTCATGATTTTATGAGCTATACAGATGATTTTTGACCATTTTTATTCATTTTGACCCATTGGCAAATAATTTCATGGAGGCCAAAATTCAAAATTTTATGAGCAACACACTATTTTTTACCATTTTTACCAGTTTGGACCCATCGGCAAATAGTTTGGCAACAGCCAAAATTCACCATTTTATGAGCTACAACTCACAATTTTTACTCATTTTTCTTCACTTTGACTCATTTATAAATAGTTTCATAGAGGTCAAAATTCATGATTTCATGAGTTATACCCACACGATTTTTGGCCATTTAGTTGCATTGACCCATTGGCAAATATTTTTGTGTATGCCAAAATTGATTATTTCATGAGCTATTACACATGTTTTTTGGCCATTTTAAGTGGCTTGGACCCACTGGCAAAGTACTTCACGGAGTCAAAAATTCATGATTTTATGAACTATAGCCCGCGAGTTTTAGCCATTTTTCTTCGTTTTGACCCATTTGCAAATATTTTTATGGAGGCCAAAATTCCAATTTAATGAGTTATTACCTGCAATTTATGGCCATTTTTAGTCATTTCGACCCATTACCAAATAATTTTGTGGAGGATAAAATTCACAATTTCATAAGCTACAACGAATGATTTTTTGCCATTTTTTATCATTTCGACCCATGTGCAAATAATTTCACCGATGCCAAAATTCATGATTTTATGAGCTATGACAGGAATTTTGGCCACTTTTAGTCATTTCAACCCATTGGAAAATAATTTTACAGAGGCCAAAATTAATGGTTTCAAGAGCTATAACTCATAATGTTTTGTCATTTTTAGTGGTTTGGACCTATTGGCAAATTATTTTGTGGAGTCCAAAATTCACGATTTTATGAGCAATAACCCACGATTTTTGGCCATTTTTCAACATTTTGACCCATTTGAAAATAATTGTTGGAAACCAAAATTGATTATTTCATGAGCTATAATGCACAATTTTTAGCCATTTTAGTCGTATTGACCCATTGGCAAATAATTTCATGAAGGCAAAATTTTATAATTTCATGAGCTTTTACAAATGACTTTTGCTATTTTTAGTGGTTTGGACCTATTGGCAAATTATTTTGTGGAGTCCAAAATTCCTGATTTTATGAGCTATAAAGCACAATTTTTTACCATTTTTAGTCATTTTGACCCATTGGCGAATAAGTTTGCGGAGTTCAAAATTCAAGATTTCATGAGCGACAACACACGATTTTCGGCCAATTTTATTTATTTCAACCCTTTGGCAAATAATTTTGTGTAGGCTAAAATTCACAATTTAATGAGCAATTACACAATATTTTTGGCCATTTTTAGGGGTTTGGAGACATTGACAAATTATTTTATGGAGCAAAAAATTCACAATTTTATGAGTTATAACCCACAATTTTTAGCTTATTACCTTCGTTTTGATTCGTTTGCAAATAATTTCATGAAGGCAAAATTTTATAATTTCATGAGTTAATGCACAAATTTTGGCTATTTTTTATCATTCGACCCATTGACCCATTGGCAAATAGTTTCGCAAAGGCCAACATTCATGTCAAAGAATCCAAAATTCATGATTAATGAGCTGTAACCCATGATTTTTTGCCATTTTTCTTCGTTTTGACCCATTTCCAATAATTTCACAGAGGCTAGAATTCACGTTTCATGAGCTATTACCCATAATTTTTGGTCATTTTTTATAGTTTTGACCCACTGGCAAATAATTTCGCAAAGGACAAAATTCATAATTTCATGAGCTTTTACAAATGACTTTTTGCTATTTTTAGTGGTTTGGACCCATTGGCAAATTATTTTATAGAGTTCAAAATTAATGATTTTACGAGCTAACAGCCTAACTCATGATTTTTGGCCATTTTTCTTCATTTTGCCCCCATTTGCAAATAATTTCATGAAGGCCAACATTCATGATTTTATGAGCAAAATAACACACAACTTTTGGCAAATTTTAGTTGTTTCGACCCATTGGAAAATAATTTTATGGAGAAAATTTCATAATTTTACAGAGACCATTTTTATTCATTTCAACCCATTAGCAAAAACTTTTGTGCAGTCCAAAATTCTCAATTTCAAGAGCTATAACACATAATTTTTACCCATTTTTAGTTATTTCAACCATTAACAAATACTTTTGTAGAGGCCAAAATTCATGATTTCATGAGCTATAATGCACAATTTTTTAGCCATTTTAGTCGTATTGACCCATTGGCAAATAATTTGATAAATGTCAAATTTCATAATTTAATACGCTTATAACACACAATTTTTACCATTTTTAGTTATTTTGACTTATCAACAAATAATTTGACAGAGGTCAAATTTCACAATTTCATGAGCTTCAACGCACAATTTTTGACTATTTTTAGTCATTTCACCCATTGACAAATAATTTTGTATAGTCCTAAATTCATGATTTCATGAATATAGGCACAATTATTAGCCATTTTAATCGTTTTGACCCATTGGTAAATAATTTGGCGGATGTTAAAATTTACCATTTTATGAGCGTTAATGCATAATTTTGGGCCATTGTTAATCGTTTTGATCCATTATTAAATAATTTCATGAAGGCCAACATTCATGATTTTATGAGCTATAAAGCACAATTTTTACCATTTTTAGTTATTTCAACCATTAACAAATACTTTTGTAGAGGCCAAAATTCATGATTTCAAAAGCTATAACGCACGACTTTCGGGCATTTTTAGTTGTTTCGACCCACTAGCAAATTATTTCGCAGAGGCTAAATTCATGATTTTAAGAATTATAACAGACGATTTTTGACCATTTTCAGTCATTTCGATCCATTTGCAAGTAATTTCATGGAACCCAAAATTAACGATCTCATGAGCTATAACTACGACTTTTGACCATTTTAGTTGGTTCGACTCATTAGCAAATAATTTCATTCATGTAAAATATACAATTTCATGAGCTATAATGAATGATTTTTGCCATTTTTAGTCATTTCGACCCATTGACAAATTATTTTATGGAGTTCAAAATTCATGATTTCATGAGCTAAAACGTATGATTCTTGGTCATTTTATTCATTTCAACCCATTGGCAAATATTTTGCATAGGTCAATTACGATTTCATGAGATATAATGCCTGTATATTGGTGATTTTAGTCATTTTGACTCATCGACAAATAATTTTGGGGATGCCGAATTAAACGATTTTATAAGCAAAACACACAAATATTGGCTACTTTTAGTTATTTTGGCCTTAGTAAATATTTTGCGGAGGCCAAAACTCACAAATTCATGAGCTATAATGCACGATTTTGGCCATTTTTTAGTCATTTTGACCCATTGGCAAATTAATTTGTTAGTCCAAAATTCATCATTTCATGAGTATAATACATGATTTTTGGTCATTTTTAATCATTTTGACTCATTGTAAAATAATTTTGCAAAGTTAAAAACTAATGATTTCATGAGTAATAATGCATACTTTTTGGCTAATTTTTGTCATTTTGATTCATTGGTGAAAATTTTCACTAAGGCCAAAAGTCACGATTTCATGAGCTATAACGCACAATTTTTTTCTCCCATTTTTAGTCATTTTGACCTACTAGTAAATAATACCGCAGACGCCAAAATTCATGATTTCAAAAGCTATAACGCACGACTTTCGGGCATTTTAGTTGTTTCGACCCACTAGCAAATTATTTCGCAGAGGCTAAATTCATGATTTTAAGAATTATAACAGACGATTTTTGACCATTTTCAGTCATTTCGATCCATTTGCAAGTAATTTCATGGAACCCAAAATTAACGATCTCATGAGCTATAACTTACGACTTTTGACCATTTTTAGTTGGTTCGACTCATTAGCAAATAATTTCATTCATGTAAAAATATACAATTTCATGAGCTATAATGAATGATTTTTTGCCATTTTTAGTCATTTCGACCCATTGACAAATTATTTTGCGGAGTTCAAAATTCATGATTTCATGAGCTAAAACGTATGATTCTTGGTCATTTTTATTCATTTCAACCCATTGGCAAATATTTTGCATAGGTCAATTACGATTTCATGAGATATAATGCCTGTATATTGGTGATTTTAGTCATTTTGACTCATCGACAAATAATTTTGGGGATGCCGAATTAAACGATTTTATAAGCAAAACACACAAATATTGGCTACTTTTAGTTATTTTGGCCTTAGTAAATATTTTATGGAGGCCAAAACTCACAAATTCATGAGCTATAATGCGATTTTGGCCATTTTTAGTCATTTTGACCCATTGGCAAATTAATTTGTTAGTCCAAAATTCATCATTTCATGAGTATAATACATGATTTTTGGTCATTTTAATCATTTTGACTCATTGTAAAATAATTTTGCAAAGTTAAAACTAATGATTTCATGAGTAATAATGCATACTTTTGGCTAATTTTTGTCATTTTGATTCATTGGTGAAAATTTTCACTAAGGCCAAAAGTCACGATTTCATGAGCTATAGCACAATTTTTTCTCCCATTTTTAGTCATTTTGACCTACTAGTAAATAATACCGCAGACGCCAAAATTCATGATTTCATGAGCTATAACGCACAATTTTTCAAATTTTTTTAGTCATTTCGACCCATTGGAAAATAATTTTGTGGATGCCAAAATTCATGTTTTGATCAGCTATAATCCATGATAATTGGACATTTTATTCGTTTAAGCCCATTGGAAAAAATTATGCAAAGTCCAAAATTCTCAATTTCATGAGCTATAACGCACAATTTTGGCTATTTGTAGTTGTTTCAACTCATTACCAATTACTTTTGCAGAGACCAAACATCACAATTTCATGAGCTATAACGCACAATTTTTGGCCATTTTAGACATATTGATCCATCGGCAAATAATTTGATAGAGGTCAAAATTCACAATTTCATGAGCTATGACGCACGACTTTGACCATTTTTAGTAGTTGTGACTGACCGATAAATAATTTGATAGATGTACAAATTCACGATTTTAGGAGCTACAACGGACTATTTTTGACCATTTTTTATCGTTTCGACGCATTTGCAAATAATTTTACAGAGACCAAAATTCACGATTTCATGAGCTATAACGCACTATGTTTGGCCATTTTTAGTCATTTTGACCCATTGGCAAATAATTTTGCATTCCAAATTCATGATTTTATGAGTATAATGCATCCTTTTTAGCCATTTTTAATCATTTTGACCAATTAGTAATTAATTTTTCAGAGGTTAAAATTCACAATTCATAATCAATAACACAATTTTGGCTATTTTTAGCCCTTTTGATCCATTGGTAAATAATTTCGCTGAGGCCAAAATTTACGATTCATGTACTAACGCACAATTTTTTCCTTTTTTAGGAATTTTGACCCATTAACAAATAATATCGTGGAGGCTAAAATTCAAGATTTCATGAGCTATAATGTATAATTTTTTATTATTTTTACTTGTTTGAACCCATTGGCAAATAATTTCCCGGAGGCTAAAATTCACGATTTCATGAGCTGTAGCAGATGATTTTTTTACTATTTTTAGTCATTTCCACCCATTTGTAAATAATATGACAATGGTAAAAATTCATGATTTCATCAACTATAAAACACATGACTTTTGGTCATTTTTAGTCATTTTGATCCATTGGCAAATAATTTAGCGGAGAGCAAATTAAATGATTTCATGAGCAATAATAGAAAAATATTGGTCATTTCTACTTGTTTCGAACTATTGGAAAATAATTTCGTGGAGGCTAAAATTCACGATTTCATAAGCAATTATGTACGATTTTTACCATTTTGTCATTTCGACCCTTTTGTAAATAATTTTATGGAGGCCAAATTTTACGATTTCATGAGCTATAACACATGATTTTTTGTCAAATTCCATGATATTCATTTTGAGCTTTTAGCAAATTATTTCACCGAGTCCAAAATTCACAATTTCATAAGGTATAACGCATGATTTTTGATGTTTTTTAGTTATTTTGACCAATTGGCAAATATTTTCGCGCAAGTCAAAAGTCACGATTTCATGAGATATAACGCATGACTTTTGGCCATTTTTAGTCGTTTCGACTCATTGGCAAATAATCTTATGGCAGTCAAAATAAATGATATCATGAGCAATAACACACAAATATTGGCCATATTTAGTTGTTTCAATCCACAAGTAAATAATTTCGTGGATGCAAAAATTTATGATTTGATGTGCTATAACGCACGATTTTTGTCCACTTTTTAGCCATTTTGACCAATTAGCAATAATTTTGCATAGTCCAAAATTCATGATTTCATGAGTGTAATACACGTTTTTTGGCCATTTTTAATCGTTTTGACCCATTGGCAAATAATTTTGCGGAGGTTAAAATTAATGATGCTGTCAAAATTCATGATTTCAATAGCTATAACGTACGACTTTTTTTCCATTTTTAGTCAATTTGAGCTATTAACAACTAATATTGCGGAGGCCAAAATTTAAGATTTCATGAACTATAACACATGATTTTTGGTCATTTTAGTCGTTTTGACCCATTTGCAAATAATTTAACAGAGGCCAAAATTCACAATTTTATTAGCAATAATAGGTGATTTTTGTCCATTTTTTAGTCATTTTAACCCATTTGCAATGAAGTTTACGATGGCCAAAATTCACGATTTCGTGAGCTATGACACACGATTTTGGCCATTTTTAGTCTTTTCGATCCATTTGTAAATAATTTCACATATGTTAAAATTCATGAGTTCATGAGCTATTACACACGATTTTCGGTCATTTTTAGTTGTTTCAACTCATTGGCAAATAATTTTGCGGAGGCTAAAATTCACGATTTCGTAAGCTGTAACAGAGGATTTTTTACCATTTTTAGTCATGTCGACTCATTTGCAAATAATTACACGGAGGCCAAAATTCATGATTGTCATGAGCTTACACATAATTTTTGGTCATTTTTAGTGATTTGGACCTAGTGGCAAATTATTTCGCAAAGTCCATGATTCACGATTTTATGAGCTATAATGCACGATTTTTTGCCATTTTTAGTCATTTTGGTCCATTAGCAATAAATACCGCAGAGGCAAAAATTCATGATTTGATGAGCTATAACGCACAATTTTTAGCCATTTTCAGTTGTTTCTACCTATTGGTAAATAGTTTTACGGAGGCTAAAATTCATGATTTCATGAGTTATAACATATAATCATTGACCATTTTTACTCATTTCGACCAATTTATAAATAATATCGCGGAGGCAAAAATTCATGATTTCATGAGCTATAACGCATAATTTTTGGCTATTTTAGTTGCTTTGACCCATTGGCAAACAATTTCGTAAAGGCTAAAATTCACGATTCCATGAACTTTTGCGCACGATTTTTGACCATTTTTAATCATTTTAACCCATTTGTCAATAAGTTTACGGAGGCCAAAATTCACAATTTCATGAGCTATAACGCATGATTTTTTACCACTTTTAGTCATTTTGACCCATTGGCAAAAACTTTTGCGTAGTCCAAAATTCATGATTTCATGAGTATAAGATTATTAGCCATTTTTATTAATTCATTGGCGAATAATTTCATTAATAAAATAAATGATTCCATGAGTAATAACGCATAATTTTGTTACCATTTTTAGTCATTTTGATTCATTGGTAAATAATTTCGCTAAGTCAAAAATTCACGATTTTATGTACTCTAACGCCCGATTTTTTTCTATTTTAGTCGTTTTGACCCATTAGCAAATAATATCGCAGAGGGCAAAATTCATGATTTCATGAGCTACAACACACAATTCTCAACCATTTTAGTTATTTAGACTCATTGGCAAATAATTTTGTTTAGGCTAAAATTTATAATTTCATGAGCTATAACAGATGATTTTCTACCATTTTTAGTCATTTTGATCCATTTACAAATACTTTCACGGTCGCCAAAATTCATGATTTCATGAGATATAACACATAATTTTTGACTATTTTTTGTCGTTTTGATCCATTGACAAATAATTTCACGGATGCCAAAATAAACAATTTCATGAGTAATAACACACAAATATTGACCATTTTTAGTTATTTCAACCTATTGGCAAATAATTTCGTGAAGGCTAAGATTCCCAATTTTATGAGATATAACGCACAATTATTTACCATATTTAGTAGTTTTGACCCATTTGCAAATAATTTAACAGAGGCCAAAATTCATGATTTCATGAGCTATAACACATAATTTTTTTACATTTTTTGTTGCTTCGACCCATTGGCAAATAACTTTATGAAGGAAAAGTTCACAATTTCATAAGCTATAACGTATGATTTTCGGTCATTTTTAGTCGTTTCCACCCATTGGCAAATTATTTTGCAAAGTCTAAAATTCACGATTTCATGAAGTGTAACCCATGATTTTTCACCATTTTTAGTAATTTCGACCCATTGATAAATAATTTTCCACATGCCAAAAGTCACGATTTCATGAGATATAATGCATGATTTTAGGCCATATTTAGTCATTTCAATCCATTGGCAAATAATTTGGTGGAGGCTGAAATAAATGATTTCATGAGTAATAACGCACAAATATTGGCCATTTTTAGTTATTTTGACCCATTAGTAAATAATTTCGTGGAGGTAAAAATTCACGATATCATTAGCTATAACGCACGATTTTTGGCCAATCGTTTTGATCCATTGGCAAATAATTTTGCGAAATTAAAATTAACAATTTCATAAGCAATAATGCGTAATTTTTTACCATTTTCAGTCATTTTGATCAATTAGTAAAAAATTTCTATGAGATCAAAATTAATGATGTCAATAGATATAACGTGCGACTTTTTTCCATTTTTAGTCAATTTGAGCTATTAACAAATAATATTGCGGAGGCCAAATTTTAGGATTTCATGAACTATAACGCATAATTTTCAGTCATTTTAGTTATTTCGGCACATTAGCGAATAATTCTGCGGACACTAAAATTCACGATTTCATGAGCTATAATAGACGATTTTTGTCCATTTTTAGTCATTTCGACCCATTTGCAAAGATTTTTACGATGGCCAAAATTCACAATTTCGTGAGCTATGACACAATTTTGGCCACTTTTAGCCGTGTCGATCAATTGGTAAATAATTTCATGGATGCTAAAATTCATGATTTCATGAGTTATTACACACCATTTTCGATCATTTTTAGTTGTTTCGACACATTAGCAAATAATTTTGCGGAGGCTAATTCACAATTTTGTGAGCTATAACAGATGATTTTTTATCATTTTTAGTCATTTTGACCCATTTGCAAATGATTTCACAGAGGCCAAAATTCATGATTTTCATGAGCTTACACATAATTTTTGGTTATTTGTAGTGATTTGGACCTAGTGGAAAATTATTTCGCAAAGTCCATGGTTCACGATTTTATGAGCTATACAACGCATGATTTTTGGCTATTTTTAGTCATTTCGACCCATTAGCAAATAATATCGCGGAGGCAAAAATTCATGATTTAGCACGATTTTCAGCCATTTTCAGTTGTTTCTACCTATTGGTAAATAATTTTGCGGAGGCTAAAATTTATAATTTCATGAGTTATAACATATAAGCATTGACCATTTTTAGTCATTTCAACCAATTTGTGAATAATATCACTAAGGAAAAAATTCATGATTTCATTAGCTATAACGCATGATTTTTGGCTATTTTAGTCGTTTCGACCAATTGGCAAATAAATTCGTAGAGGCTAAAATTTATGATTCAATTAGCTTTTACGCACGATATTTTATCTTTTTTAATCATTTCAACCCATTTGTACATAAGTTTACAGAGGCCAAAATTCACGATTTCAAGAGCTGTAACGCATGATTTTTTATTACTTTTAGTCATTTTGACCCATTGGCAAATATTTTGCATAGTCCAAAATTCATGATTTCATGAGTATAAGGCACGATTATTAGCCGTTTTATTGATTCATTGGCAAATAATTTTACGAAGGTTAAAATAAATGATTCCATGAGTAATAACGCATAATTGTTTTACCATTTTAGTCATTTTGATCCATTAGTAAAAATTTTCTCTAAGTCCAAACTTCCGATTTTATGTGCTATAGCGAATGATTTTTTCCCTATTTTAGTCATTTTGACCCATTAGCAAATAAGATCATAGAGGGAAAATTTCATGATTTCATGAGCTACAACACACGATTTTCGGTCATTTTTTAGTTATTTCGACTCATTGGCAAATAATTACGTGTAGGCTAGAATTTATAATTTCATGAGATATAACAGATAATTTTTTATCATTTTTAGTCATTTTGATTCATTTGCAAATAATTTTACAGAGGCCAAAATTCACGATTTCTTGAGCTGTAACACATAATTTTTTACCATTTTTTAGTTGTTTTGATCTATTGACAAATAATT
The DNA here is from genome assembly GCA_012295165.1 of Asparagus setaceus. Lineage (NCBI taxonomy): Eukaryota > Viridiplantae > Streptophyta > Magnoliopsida > Asparagales > Asparagaceae > Asparagus > Asparagus setaceus. Next base: position 36,803,879 of record CM022702.1, read on the forward strand.
TCACGGACGCCAAAATAAAAAATTTCATGAGCAATGACGAACAAATATTGACCATTTTTAGTTGTATCAACATATTGGCAAATAATTTCGCAGAAGCTAAGATTCACAATTTTATGAGATATAACGCACGATTTTTTTACCAAACTTAGTCGTTTCGACCCATTTGCAAATAATTTTACAGAGGCCAAATTCATGATTTCATGAGCTATAACACATGATTTTTGGTCATTTTTAGTTGCTTTGACCTATTATTCAAATAATTTCATGCAGGAAGAATTCACGATTTCATAAGCTATAACGCATGATTTTCGGTCATTTTTAGTTGTTTCGACCCATTGACAAATTATTTTGCAGAGTCCAAAATTCACGATTTCATAAAGTATACTGCATTATTTTTTACCATTTTTAACCATTTCGACCTATTGACAAATAATTCTCCACATGCCGAAAGTCACGATTTCATGAGATATAACGCATGATTTTAGGCCATTTTTAGTCGTTTCAACACATTGGCAAATAATTTGGGGAGGCCGAAATAAACGATTTCATGAGTAATAACGCACAAATATTGGCCATTTTTAGTTGTTGCGACCCACTAGTAAATAATTTCATTGAGATAAAAAATCACAATTTCATGAGCTGTAACGCACGATTTTTAGCCATTTTTTAATCGTTTCGACCCATTGGCAAATAATTTTGCATAGTGCAAAATTCATGATTAGTTGAAAAGGGTGAAGGGAAAGCCAAGGAAGCCCTTTTTGGATATTACTTTGTTAACCTACCCTAATTATTAAATAACTAATTAAATGAGAAATTAGGGTAAAGATATTTAAATGTTGACCCTTGTGGATAAAAGATAAGGAATTAATAATTTGGAGTTGGTTTTATCTTTAAATTTAACTATCTATAGAGTCTTGATTCCTCTTCTGTTATAATAGTAATTAGTGAAAAGATGAAAAGTTGTTATCCTATCCTAATATCTTTATAATGCGACATCATGAACAGTTAGTTTAGAGATTTAAAATTATACTATTTCTTAATATTTAAATAGTTGATATTATGCTTAGAAGTCGGGGAGATTGCTTAACATTTAAATAGTTGATATTCTGTAAAGATTACAATTAAGAGGTGAGATGTTTGTAACTAACCCTAACCCTAACTCTGCGGTGAGGTTTTTCCCTTTTTCTCTCTCTCTCTCTCTTTTTTTTTTTTTTTTTTGGTTTTGATTGATTGATCTTATTATTTGTACTCTTTCTGCTAGGTTAGTGCATGTAGATTTCGGGAATTTGACTTGAGACATTTGAATTTGCTCTAAATTATTTGTTATTAAATGCTATTCTAGGTGATCATACTCAATGTGATGGTGATGCTTTGTGTTTCTGTTAGATTTAAGGCTTTTAATAATTCTTTACTTGCTGTGTTTGACATTGAACTCATGAAAAGAAATTTAAAATTTTCTTGATTGTAATAAATAGAGTTGACAGTCAAACAGATCTAATGGTGAATATTTTATTTTTAGTAATACTGCACTCACTTGTAATATAGTTGATAATGTTGAAAAACTTCAGTGCCCTTGATTATATGCCAAGCAGACTTACGAATATTGCTTAAAGATCCACAATTTATCTCGAACATGACAATGCTGAAAATAATAATATCAATAAGTGATCTACAAAAATTATCATGCAGTTGACAGAGAACGGATATCATGCAAGTCATTAAAGACTTGTTTAGTAAAGGTTAAAGAAAATAGGGTTAAACTTTAACATGATATTTATTATCCTGAGAAAGTTAGTAGGAAAAAATTCTCATATTCGGTATAACATGTCATAAAATTGAAATTTTAACTTAAGAGGATTTTTTCTACGCTCAACTCAAAATGCATGAACAACAAAGCGCCACCTGAGAATATTAAACTTTAAGACAATCTCCTCAAAAAAATCTATCAATTATAAAAAGCCTCATGCGCAATTCTAAAATCACAAGACACCCACAATGACCTAAAAATTATTAAAACACCCTGTTCAAAACTTACAAATAACACTGAAAAATTCAAATGTACAAACTAGCCCAATTTGCAGAAAACCCTAAAAATTTTGAAAATTGCAAAAGACCCTCAAAACTTCAAAATTTACAAAACCAACAGTAGGAATTTCAAACCTACAGGGGGGCATGCTGGAAATACAGGACCACAAATAGCCCCTGACAAATTTTGAATTTGCATAAAACTTCATGAAAATTTTATAAATTGCAAAAAAACCCTCAAAATTTTAAAATTTACAAAAACAAACGATCGGAGAATTTCAAAGTTAGAAACAACGTACTGACAATAGAGGGTTACAAACAACCCCCGAAAAAAATTAGAATATGCAGAAAACATCCAAGAAATTTTAAAAATTGCAACAAACACCCTTAAAATTCAAATTTTACAAAAAAAAATATGCTCTTATAATTTTGAACATATAAACAGTAAACTGACAATATATGATTACAAACAGCGCCCTTAAAAAACTTCGAAATGGCATAAAACAACCTGAAAGTTTTAAAAATTATAGAAAACACCCTCAAGAGTCTGAAATATTTTCAGGGTTTTTTCTGATTGCTATAAGACTTCTCAAAAAGTAACCCGTCATCAAAGAATAGAGAACTAGCTGCAAGCCTAGGGAGAGAGCTCCAGTATCCATGGCCATAATTAGATGTGATGTACTTCATGAGCTTCTCGTCCTCCTCAGGGACCAGAGGCCTCTCTTAACCTTCTGCTTGCTGCAACAACGATGACCCATCAATATTTACAGCGAGCTAAACCCTAATTCAGTAATCAGTACCCTTCACTCCTAGATATAGAAGATCAGTATTTGAAGGGCTCGGACCATCTTTAATAGAACATATTAGTAAATTAATATTAGGAAATATCTTGGTTTATGTACAAAAGCTTCATTGTTTTAAGTTTCTTGAAGAAGACACTTCAAGAAGAAGCATGCTTGGTAAGCAAGGCATGACATATTATGTTTGAAAGGAATGGAACGGAATTTCAATTTTTCCGGTGTCAAATAACGCGCAAAATATTGTTGTCATTGTGGTTGATTTACGCATCATCTAGAACAAAATGATTTATGAACTCATGCAATGATTGATGTCAGTATTTGTGAGTGTATGTATGTGTGTGTGAGTGATTGATACTGATGATTGTTCAAAACAAATTTTATAAGCTTGGTTAACTTTTCAGGTTCAAACCATAAATTTTGAGATTACATCCTCTATTTTATCATAATTATTTCTACAATATACTGAACGAATATAACAATATTAATATCATATCTAGCTTGAATTTATTTAGGATCTATATTAGGCTTCATAAATGGATACCAACCATAAAATGCATGCATATCACATGTATGCATGTGCTCAGGTATTTAACCAACTTTTTATTTATTTTATTTTTCTATCTACCCCTCTTATGGTGTAAACAGGAAGCCAGGTATTTCAAAATATTATTCCGATAAACATATAGAAAGTGCAAGAAAAGACGAGCAATTGGATCACAACCCTATCTTAAGACAACACAAAAGTTTTGATTAGTTGAAAAGTTTGTGCAATCAACTGTCCTTCCTTTGGATTTATTTCCTCACTAGACTTTTCTCTCTTGTACCGTTTTCTTTTACTTTTCTTTTGTTGAAAAGGGATCCTCATTAATGTCTCCCGTTTATGGGCTTATATCTTTCCTTCACTCAACAGTTTCTTGTCTTTCTTGGTGTCCATGTAAGCAATATATGATTGGCCTAAACCGTTTTCTTTTACTTTTCTTTTGTTACCTTTATTCTTCTCATTTCTTTTGTTTTTATTTCCTTTCACTCTGAAATGATAATTGTACTACAAGTTTCATACTATTCTTATACTATCACTAACCCTTTCTTGAAAATTGTCAAGAAAATTTGTATGTCATCAAAGACCCTATTTTTTTGTCTGTGGGAGTACAAAAGAAGTATTAATTTTGTATAGTACAGTCATCACTACTCTTAATTTAGAGTGGGTCAAGAGTATCATACGGCTTAAAGATTGTTAGCTTTTGTTTCTTTTTGGTATAATATTCATTTTCTAAGTTATCTCATTCTCAGTCACACTTGTTTGTCAATTTGCTTTTATTCTTGGGGTTTATTCATGAATACTCAAAGTGTTCTATATATAGTTTCATATAACAATCCAAACCATTATAATTCTTTTTACACATGAATCACAAGCATAGTAGGTCAAGGATTTTGATTTTCAGACATGCCTAATTAAAACTGGAATGAACCACTTCGAGGTTGGTTATCAAGTAATGATTAAATCTTTGTTCTGGATAAAGCTAGATGTTAAATTTGTTTATACTTTGGTGATTAATTTCCTTTGCACCAACCTACATTATTTTTAAATAAGAATAGAGCACTTCATAAGATAATTAAAATTTGGTTTCATCGCATTAATCCTAATCCTTTAGGTGCCATTTGGGAATAGGTTAAGTGAGGGGTTAAGGAGACTTAACCCCTTCTTAACCCGTCAAACGCAAAAAATCTATAGAATGGTTAAAGTGAGTTAACCCTCCATAATTTGCCAAATACAAAAAATGCATAATGGTTAAGTTAACCCCTTTAAAGGGATTAAAATGAGTTAATCCCTCAAAATGAGGGGTTTACTAATACTCTTATTCAGAAGGACTAAGAGTTAACCCTCTATTCATAAAGAAAATAGTCAAAATTCTCGTTATTCACATACACTAAAACTGATCACAAGGGCTAAAATAAAAACTATTTAACGGGTTAATAATTTAATACTTCGGGTAATCGAATGGGCTAACTACGTTAATCATGCTCCTTAATTTTTCTTCCTTGACCCTTTACCAAACGGGGCCAGATTCTAATCTTCTTTCCTCGTTCACTAGCCTCTTAGTTATCTCTTTCTCTTTACTCATTAAATAAAGCAATATCATCCTCAAGCAATTTAGACCATAAATTACATCCTACACATGCTCAGTACGTTTGTGCATAAATAGAACGGAAGGATTAACCAAGATTGATTTAAGCTTGTCACAATAGGAAACAGATTTAATCACAAGAATTGCGGAAAGAGAGATAACACATACAATATAGAGAAAAAATTTCACAAGGATTGTAGAAAAGGAGGGTGCCTAAATCAGCTCAGATGTTTCCTGTAACCTACTTATGCTAGGTAATATTTGGAAATGGATTTTAATTAAGGTTAATATCCAAATTCAGATTTGACTGGATTAATGATAAATAAATTATACTTGTCCAAAGCTGATGTCAAAATTTCATGTTTCACAAGTTACTTATATCTGACTAAAGAGGGTTACATGGGTGAACAATAAGGTCTACGCAATCTGCAAGTTAAGATTCAATTCGTGGAATATAGTTAGAAGGGGGAATCATATTCACATGGGCGCATGTGGGTTAGATAATTAGAAGGAGTAGATGAGAATGTGACACCTCACTACCAAGTACCAAGCACCAATTGTTTGTGCTTGGTATCAAGCATATCCATTATTCTAAAATATTAATTTAAAATCTACAATCATCTTCTCAGAAACCTGTGTCTTCGGACACGTTTTTTGTAATGTTACATCCAGTTTAACACGGATTTGACTGGACTACTACTAAATGAATTCTACATCGTGGAAAGCGGATAACAAAATTTCATATTGCAAGGGCATTAATAGCCAACCAATTAAGAAGCTCATCGTTAAGTAAACATAGTTATATTGTTTTCAGCCGTTTATATAAGTTACTTCTAAAAGCTATTTATATAAGCAACATATTTTAAGTTCCAACAATACTAAACTGATCCTTAAAAGCTAAGTCTTGGGTCTTCATTAATTGTCTGAGATAGCTAGGCCATTAGAGTTTTTTCTCCCTGCAATTACTCCTAGTTGACACTTCAGCAGGAAACAAAGATGCCAGATGAGGATCGAGAAGAATAGGAAAATAAAGAAGAAAAAGCCAACATCTCTCTAATAATTCAAAACTTTGAATTTCCCTTCCTTTACGGAGAAACAATTACATAAAGACTTGTTTGGGTCAAGTGAGAAGTTTCAAAGAAGTTCTTGGGTCAGTCACTACCATCGTAGGGTAAAGATAAGATTTGATATGAGTTAAACAGTTAGGATAAGAAAAAAGAAACCATCCCCAGCTATGTCGGGACGGCGGCGTTGAGGGCTCGAGCTTTGAGGAGGAGACGCGGTCGAGGGGAGCTCGAGGAGACGCGGTTGAGGGGAGCTCAAGGCGGCGACGGGGCTGCGGTGAGGCGGGCGACGGGGCGGTGAGGCGGAGGCGACGGGTCGGGGGGTCGCCGTGAGGGGCCATGCACGTAGAAGGGCCAGCGGCGATGGGAAGGACGGCGGTGAAGATGAGGGCGGAGGAGAGGAGGGATTGATTGAGATAAATGGGGCGGCTAGGAAGGGTGCCGTGGCGAGGGCGAGGGCCGGCGGCTTGGGCTTGGGCTAGGGCTAGGGGGCTGATGAAATGAGAGCGGGGAAGTTGGGAGAGGATTTTTGGGGATGGTGTTTTTGAACGAATGGCTGAGATTAAATTGAGAATAGATGAACCAACGGCCAGATTAAGATCCTTAGATGCCCTCTAAGGAGTCAGCCTTAGATTCATTTTACCCGTCACCTCATGTCCATCATTCCCATATAATATATATATATATATATATATATATATATATATATATATATATATATATATATATATATATATATATATATATATATATATATATATATATATATAAATGGGTATGCTTGGTACTTGATACTTGATAGTTGAGGTGTATCAATCACATTCACTCTCAATGGGGACTACATCCACTCCTCAAATGGGAAACCACAAGCACATGGGTTGAGGAGTGGATGTGATTGATACACCTCACTACCAAGCATCAAAAATGGTGCTTGGTACCAAGTCTGTTGATGTATATAATCACAGCCACTAACTCCTACAGAGTTTAAGAGAGCCGAGTCCGCCTTCTCTCCTAATGTCCAGTGACGCCGCCCTGGCCGTGGGGTTCACCTACGGCAAGAGAACACCTGTGAAAGAGGCGGAGTTGGGATCTCCGGTGGTTCCTCCGACGGTCAAGTTAGTAGGGATGATGGAGGAAAATAGAGAGAGGAAATTCACTCAGAGAAAATCACTTACTTGGTTTGCTGTTCATATTGCTACTTATACGTAGGGTTGTGGGGGTATTTTCGCTTTCCATTGGGTGAGAAACTACTAATGAGTCAGCCCTTTCTTCCACGTGTGAGCCAGTGATTGGCTGAGCACCTCTTTGTTTGCTACGGTGGCTAGCCTTTACAGGTGTCAAGTTGTGGGTAATTTGAGGGTTAGTGTGGTCTATTCGCCATTAATGGGATGGATCGGGCTTGTAGCCGAGATGGGTCCCAGGTGCCTTAAATACCGTGGAGAGATGGAGGAGTTAAGGGCCGCGACATTTAATGCGATGTTGATGGGTTCGAATACCATATAACCGCTGCTCGAGTGGAGGGAACCACATAGGATGAGAGAGGGGAACTGAGGCCGGTGGCCGACTCGCGACGCCTCTTGAGCGCCCATTGAGTAATCAACAAGGGGACGACTAGTACCACCTTCGCCGCCCCGCAGGACGGATGGCTAAGGAAAGGGGCTAGGTTTGCTTCGCATTGCCGGAGAGGCGCACGACCGGTTGGAAGGGTTATGGTAGATAACAGTTGGAAGGACGACTAGTACCGCCGGCCGCCCGTGACGTTTAACTTGGAAGGATAGCCCGATGCAGCCGATTAGTTGGGCGACGATCGGTATCGCCTTCGCCGTCCGGAGAGAGTTGTTGATGGCCGACCCACACCGCCTTCGCCGGCTATGGCGATAGTCGCTTAACGGACCGCGCGGTGGACCGGCAGCGAGCCACCCCGGTCGCGTGGAGGTTCATGTCGCCCAAGTTGAATAGCGAAATGTTTATCCATGTTAACACCGGGTTTCCTCTTCAATCACTAATTAGTGGTTGTAGGCGCTAAAAATTGCCTATAAGTCCCCGAATATAGCTCGTAATGGTGAGTTGATAATCGACGAGCCATCCGATGACGTAACGCGAACCGCTGACGACAGCCAAGTGACCGCGACGCAAACCCTCTCATCAAAGAAACCCTACGCAGAAGTTTTTCCCGCCAGCTTGCTAGCTGGCGGGGGTCAAGGGGCAGCGGGCCCCTTATGAGTCGGCAGCTACCTAAAATTTTTAGAAGCTCTCTCCTTCGAACCGCCTAATTCCCGGTCTTGGCGAACCGACATGCTAGGCGCTGGCGTCGATGAAACGAAAGCGACGAGATGCCCAAGTCGACGAGTCGACGGCCTACAAAGCAAGCCGATTGAGCTCGAAGTCGATCGGATACGGACTCAAACACAACGGCGACATCACTAGAGGAAAACTAAGCCCGAAGACCGAGAAAGTCCACGAAAACGATGCAAAATGGCTAAAACGATGAAAAACAAGATCTGCCAACTTGTCGAGATGCCTCGGCCAGTAGCCGAGGTGGCTCGGCCACTATGGCCGAGCCACTTTGGTGGCCCGACACCCCCCCTATTCTATAAATAGGGGCGGTCTTCCTCGCCGAGGGTGGATCTTTGGAACCTCGGGATTTTGGCGAGACTTTGGTTGGATTTTCGGATATTCTTGAAGAGCTCTCGCGAGATCTCACGTCGCCGACGCTAGTTCCAAGCACCCGAGCACAAGTCCGGTCAACGCCGATCTACAAATCGCGAGGTAAGTTTAACTCGGCTACATGCCGCATTGCGGATTTCTCCTAGTAGATCTCACCCGGGCCGATCCTCTCCTTCGTGAGTGTGATCCCCGGCGATCCTCTCCTTCGTGAGTGTGATCCCCGGCGATCCTCTCCTTCGTGAGTGTGATCCTCAGCGCCGTTTCCTTCGTGAAACGAGCCCCTTCACATCTCAGAGTTCCGAACCGGGTTTCCACCGGATCGAATTGCGGTGGTCCACGGACAAATAAAAGTCCCCCACAGGCAAAGAACCCACGCAGCGGGATCCCGATATAATGAGATCCTCGTGTTTGTTCATACAGAAAAAGTTATAAATTTTCGCTTTTCATTGTACCTTAAAATAAAAGGCATTTCTTTGAATTTTGTTGTAGGCCAAAGAAGCCGTAGCAAGATCAATGACAATGAATAACAAAACAACTTTCCCCGCCAACAAGCGGGCACCACGGAGAGCCAACGGCTTCAACAAAGAAGAAGCCGGTGTGCGAACCGCTGATCCGGATCCGGTGATAGAAGAGGTCGAAGTTCGAAGTTCGACCAAAGAAGTACGAGGAGTACCTCTCTTCCTCGCCCGATCCGCCCCAAGTCCAAGATGGTCTCCGCCGTAAGGAAGACCCACCGCCTCGACAATGAGGCTAGAAAATCCACCACCACCGCCGATCGCAGACAACGGTGGTTCCCGCCCAAACAACGGCCAAATCTTCGAACCCCTATCTTGTGGGGTCGATTCCGCCAATGGCCGCGGACTCTCCAAGAGAGCCCCGCCGAGGCGACGCCACCGGCAAAACAATTAGCCTGTGATGGGGTTCGCTATGAGGCGGATCTAAGGTCCAGTTGACTCGTAGGATAAGTCCGAGATTGTAGTCAATCCTACAGCCGGGCGACAAATGAATGGGTCCGAAGTCAAACGGAACCGTTCTACGCTTCAGAGCGTGATCCGAAGCGCCAAGGCCCGCTAGCACGGGCTTTGGTGCAACAAGCCCGCCAATTGAAGAAGGAAGAGGTGGCCAAGAAGCCATCATCAATCGCCGCTTTGAAGCCCAAGTCCGCCGACGGGTCAACTCCGACGAACCCCAAGATTCAAGCCCAGCCCATTGGCGTGCCAATTCACCCAGCGCCAAATCGAAATTGTCACCGACAAAAGTGGTATTGACGCCGGTCTCAGACTCAAACTTCCTCGCCAAGCCAACTCGCCACGACCGCCAGGCTTGCCGCCAAGGATCGCTGGGTCCGCTAAAGGAATCGCTGGTCACTCGATACGTGGGTCGCACCCACAAGAAGAATCCCGCAGCCGCCACGGGCTTCAAATCGAAGTCCGAGCCCGCAAAGATTCACGCCGCTGGCGCAAGGCCGCAATGCAGTGACTTATGAAAGGCCTATTTTCTCTCAAGGAGACGCCTCATCCGACGATGACAACGCTATACCTCGAAGTCGTGCCAACACACGATAGGTTGCTCCTGTATTCATGCCGACGAAGTTGTACTATCGCGGCCGGGGTACGAGTAAATCCCAAAGAGGAACGCCCGAACCAAACACGCCTTGCTTGTGCTCAAACCGATCAAGGCGGTGTTATCGAGTGCAACCGCTAAAACGACTCGAAAAGCGTCGGTCTTTGATAGGCTCTGCGACGAATGCCCAACCCAAGTCAAGACGCCCGCAAGAAGAGATGGGCCGCATGAATTGCCGAAAGTGTTACCATCAATATGACCAGAGAGGGACGCCGTCACGCGTCGCTTCCCGGCATCGCAACGAATGACTCGACAAGGTCCCGACCGCTAGGACGCACCCATTATCGCAAGATGCGAAGGATTACCTCGATGATGAAGTGTCGGATGCCGGCCCGCAATGGCTTCCGATAATACAATTTCTAGCATAGGACAACCTCGTGAGGCGCTCATGATCGCGGAACAAGTGTCCCGTGATGCTTGAAGAGGCCCTAACCAAGCAAAGGGACAACTTTAAGCTTGAAATGGAACCGCCATGCAGCCAGATGAGAGCAATGCATGACCAACAGATCCACGCGATAATGAACCGCCAAGGCGAGTCAAGTCGCCGCAATAATGTCAACTTAACGATAGCCATTACCCGACAGAGAAGGAGGCCAAACGTAGATGATCGTGGTCGCTCGCAAAACGCTAGCGATAACACCGTCGTTCCTCCCCAAGTTTACCCGAACGGAGACATAGGGAGAATGAGAAAATAAAGACCTCGAGCAAAATCAATACTTTGATTTCTCGCCAAGAGGTAAAGAAGACGGTATACCATGTCCCACCGAGGGAATGGGAATCAATCCGTATCCGACAAAATTCACCTCATCAACTTTACCGCTTGACGGAAAGGGATCACCCACTCAAAGACTTGATCTACTTCAAGTCTCATCTAGAGTTATCTCCGAACGAGCCCTTGATGGTCCGGTCATTCGCTGGCACCCTTCGTGGAGCCGCCTTCCATTGGTACCGCCTCAAACCAGGAGCGCTAATAGCCGGATGATATGGAGACCATGTTTTCACCAATTTTTCGACGATGACACCGAGGTATCCATCGGTCTTTGTTGGACGAAATAGAAAGACGGGAAACAAAGTGGATAACTTCAAGAGGTTCGAAATAAGGCAATGAATTGTCGAGACCCGATAACGGAGAAGTTCATTCTCCAAACTTGTCACAACAACCTGTCATTGGACGTGTTGGAAGCAATGGGAACTGCACCGTCCGAGACCTGGAAAGATTTAAAGATACGCGGAGAGCAAGCCGAACGATTCCTGAAAAGGAAGAAAGCGGAGAGAGGTCAGCCTATGGTGAATGCTCACAAGCAGAACTTTGTCCCCGTAAGCGGCAGGTAAAGCGCCAGCAAAGTCTGTAGACGCTAATCAAACGTTCGAACTGCAACCACAACAGCAGTCGCAACAACGTGCACCACAGCAATCGCAGCCTCAATGGCGCCAACAAACTCAAAATCAGAAACCTTCCGGTTCGAGGTTTCCCAAGACTTACTCGTTCAAAGACGAGGAAGTTCCGGGCATCTTCAAATACCTTCTGGAGAACAATAAGATCCAGTTGCCCCCAATTGTGAACCAAGAGGAGGCAAACAAGGTTACAGATCCTAAGTACTGCGCTTACCACAGGGCGGTACATCATCCTACAAAGTTCTGCTACCATCTCAAGGACAAGATTCAAGCCTTGATCGATGTTGGAGTCATTACTCCAAAACCCTCTAAAGAGAAGAAGGTGGGAGCAAATGCAGTTTCCATAAGCTTCGGATCGCCTTTGATTGGTTTCAACCGACGCCGGGCCAGAAGGTAGGAATGAAGAGCGGTGAATGAGGATCCTCACGCAACGCGGAGAAGAGGCTCGTCGCCGCACAACAAGAAACGGAGAAATCCTTTGGGTCCATCCTGACTTGCTGGAAGACGATCAGTGGGCTACATCCTCGGCCATAAAGAAGTCTAAGGGAAAAGGCAAACTATGCCATGCTGCTTCAGCAATTCCAGACAAGGATGATGAAAAAGTGGCAACTTTCCAGCTCAAGAAGAGCATGAAGTCCTTGCCACAAGGAGTGGATTACCAATACGCCTACAAGTATCCGAGATTCCAAGTCCAAACGCCGAAGACGCTTATCGAACCGGGTGGTCACAGCCCTCTCACTCGTGCAGAAAGTACAAATGCCAGACGCTGCTAAAGAAAAGCGTACCAAGCAAAGGAGAAACAGCCCCGTGTCCGTGAAGCTCAACTCCGGCAACCCGATTCAATCGCCTGACAGAGGGATAGACCGAACGCCGAGCTCTCCATACCGCTTCGATGTCATGACCCAACCGGCAAACATCCCGCTAGAATAACTCTCACGAAGTTGTCTCGATTGTCGAAGAAACCCGAAGCTTTACAAGAGGCTCTAGCCGATTCTCAGTGTTCCTCACCCAGTTAAGTCGAGCCCAAGAGTCGGCCCAACAATGCAACCTTGCGGCTAAGCACCTCCCCTGCATCACCTTTACAAAGGAGGATATGCAGACGAGGGATTCCAAGCACGATAGGCCGCTATACTTCACCGGGTATATTGGCTCTAGTGAAGTTAACCGGATCCAAGTCGATCAGGGTTCCGCTGTGAGCATTATGCCCCTGCGCCTCATGTATCACCTTGGAATCCCTGCCAGCAAGCTGGCATCAACAGGCACGGTGATCTATGGATTTAACACTAGCGGGTCTCGGCCGCTTGGTGTTCGCGGTAAAAGTCGGTTTGATTGTCATTGATTTGAACTGTTACAAACTTCAGTCGCCTGAAACAATTTCAAAGAAAAATATCGCCTTTTTATAAGGCTTACAATGAAAATCAAAAAAAGATTACAACTTTTTCCTGTAATGAACAAACACGAGGATCTCTCTATATCGATCCTCGCTATGCGGGTTCTTTGCCTGCGGGGACTTGAATCGTCCGGTGGACCACCGCAATTCGATCCGTGGAAACCCGGTTCTGAACTACAGACGCGGAAGGCTCGCTTCACGAAGGAAACGGTTTAAGGGGATCACACTCACGAAGGAGAGGATCGCCGGGATCACACTCACGAAGGAGAGGATCACGGAGCGGGTGAGATCTACTAGGAGAAATCACTGCGCTGATCTGTAGCCGACCCGAGTTTACTTACCTCGCGGTTTGTAGATCTGACGTCGACGGAACTTGTGCTCGCCGGTGCTTGGAACCGTGCGCCGACTGCTCGTAGATCTCGCGAGAGCTCCTCTCAAATATCAGAAAATCCAACCAAAGTCCCGCCAATAATCCAAATATCCAGCCCTTTTAAAATGAGCACCCTCAGCCTATTTATAGGCAAATGCTCAAAAGAGAGAGGGGGGGTTTGGGCCGGACACCATTTGGTGTCCGGGTCAAGGCCGGACACTTTTGGTGTCTGGCCAATGCTCGGACACCTCTTCGCCAGAAGGCGAGGTTCGCCAAAAGGCGAGGTTCGCCAGAAGGAACCAAGGTTCGCCACACCACGAGATTCGCCAGAAGGCGAGGTTCGCCAGAATGCGAGATTTGCCAGAAGGCGAGGTTCGCCAAAATGAACCGAGGTTCGCCAAACCGCGAGGTTCGCCAGAAGGCGAGGTTCGCCAAACCGCGAGGTTCGCCAGATGGCGAGGTTCGCCAAAAGGCGAGGTTCGCCAGAAGGAACCGAGGTTCGTCAAACCGCGAGGATCGCCAGATGGCGAGGTTCGCCAGAAGGAACCGAGGTTCGCCAAACCGCGAGGATCGCCAGATGGCGAGGTTCGCCAGAAGGCGAGGTTCGCCAAAAGACGAGGTTCGCCAGAAGGCGAGGTTCGCCAGAATGAGCCGAGGTTCGCCAAACCGCGAGGTTCGCCAGAAGGCGAGGTTCGCCAAATGAACCGAGGTTCGCCATACTGCGAGGTTCGCCAGAAGGCGAGGTTCGCCAAACCGCGAGGTTCGCCATACCGCGAGGATCGCCAGATGGCGAGGTTCACCAGAAGGCGAGGTTCGCCAGAAGGAACCGAGGTTCGCCACACCGTGAGGTTTGCCAGATGGCGAGGTTCGCCAAAAACGAGGTTCGCCGGCCAAGTTGGCCGAGGTGCGCCGTTGCCTTTTCCCCGCCGCTTTCTGGCCTTCCTTAGCAGTTTTCTCCGTGATGTCGCCGTTGTGTTTGAGTCCGTATCCGATCAACTTTCAGAGCTCAAACGGCGCGTTTGCATTCGACGGATTAAGTGGAGTTGATTCCGTCTTGTCGGTGTTTGAGTTTAGTCAACTCGCTTCGTCGAACTTCGTCGCCGGTTTCTTCCACGACACGCCGCTTCGTCGACTCAGACGCCTTTGCCGACTCACTTTATGCGCCCATCGACTCGCTTTACGCTGCTTTTGCGGCGCAATCGTGTCGTCGCGGAGTTCTCGGTCGCCGCGGACGGATCGCCGGTTTTACCAGCCTTTGTTCTGCATCGATAAGCAATTTTAACGCCTACAGATACCCCTCCAAAGCCGCCTCGGCCGATTCTTGATGAGTGCGGGATGCTTTGACATGATGAGCCCTTCACTCTTTAATTAGCGTGATAGGACTTGTGAATGACCGGCGTTTGATCTCTCCATTCCCTTCCGCCTTTCCAGCTTTGTAGGATTGTCGAAGGTGTTACTGCATCGCATTTTTGTCCGACCGTTGTTGAAATCTTGACCGAAGTCGATGAATTTCTTTTGAGATTGGCTCCAAGATTTAATTCCTCCAATCCTCGAGTTCTCGGTGCTTTGTAGGATACCCAGGGTATTACGGTGCTATTTTGCTTGACCGTTGTTGGAATTTCAAATCAGAGCTAATTAAGCCCTCATCGCCGACTCGTATTGGTGAATTGTCGTCCAATAGACCATCGGGATTCCTCCGTTGATCGGGAATCCTTCAACTGCGGCAGCGTTAATTGGCGTCGAACTACATGAATTTTAGCCTTCAATCGGCGAGTGCAGGTATGGCGTCGCGATCTTCGTGGACCCGAACCGTTGATCGGTGAATCCTTCGGCGACGGCGTTGGTTGGCGTCGCTCTTGTATTACTCCTTGTCCGAGCACAATTATCCTCGGTGGGAGAATTTTTCTTGGGACTTATTCCAATTCCAAACTGTTGACCGATGGGCCTTAAGCTGGCAGCATGAATCGGCATTGTCTACGATGAGAATTCTTTCAAGGTAGAACGCGCGTCCGCCAACATAAGCCTTGTCGAATTGGCCAATTTATCCTCTTAGAGGTTCCACGATGGGAGGAAATTGGGGTTATCGAAGTTATCCTTAAGAACATGGTATTATTCTCCGTGAACTTCTCGTTAAGAATTAGGAACTAGTTTATACTGTAATCCTATTTGGGTAGGATTGGTGACGCATTGATCGGCGTCGATATGATCCATACGATCGAGTTATCCTAAGAATATTTCTTGTGAGACTATTCCAGAACTTCGACAAATTGGGAAGCAGTTTATACTCATAATCCTAGTTGGAGTAAGATTAGGCGTTGATGTCGATATGATCCATACGATCGAGTTATCCCTAAGAATATTTTTGTGAGAATATTCTTAGGGAACTTCTCGACAAATTGGGAAGCAGTTTATACTCATAATCCTAGTTGGAGTAAGATTAGGCGTTGATGTCGATATGATCCATACGATCGAGTTATCCTAAGAATATTTTTGTGAGAATATTCTTAGGGAACTTCTCGACAAATTGGGAAGCAGTTTATACTCATAATCCTAGTTGGAGTAAGATTAGGCGTTGATGTCGATATGATCCGCACGATCGAGTTATCCCTAAGAATATTTTTTTGTGAGAATATTCTTCCGGGAACTTCTCGACAAATTGGGAAACAGTTTATACTCATAATCCTAGTTGGAGTAGGATTAGACCACATGGGAGAATATTTGGAGAATTGAGCCGGGTAACATCTCCAAAATCTTTCCAAATATTTAGGAAAGAGGATGGATAAATTACTGGGCTGTTTTGGATTCCTTTTAGATATCTAATTGGGCTCCAATTAGAATTCCTATCCATCGCCAAATAGGACTCCTTATTCAAAGAGAATTGGGTCTATATGGGATTGTTATAAATACCCATAAATCCTCCTTCCTCTTGACCTAGGCCTACCCTTCTCTATGCACTTTTCTTTTCGCTTTCCCCTACCCTCGTCGCTCTCATCTCCGAACAACGAGGTATGATGAGGGTTTTACATCTCCTCTTCTTCTTTTTCTTCTTTTTTGTTGCATGCATGCATGGGAGGAGAAGAACCCGCCGTGGCCATGAATAGGCGGCGGCGGCCACGGGCGGCGGCGATAAAGCGGTGGCGGGTCGGGCATACATGCCACGGGCGGCGTGTGGTGGCCAGCTGGCAAGTTGAAGCGGGCGGCCAGCTAGCGCCGTTTTCACTGGCGACCGAAATTCGGTTGGCCTTGTCGCGACCGTACTGGCTGCCACAAGCGATCACGACCAGCCCGCTATCGAATCGGGCTCTACCATCTAGCACCTCGACGGCGCGGCCGTCCGTTGTTCTTATGTTGATGTTCGTTGATGCTCCAAATATGATTGATAGACCATGACCGCACTAAACGGGCTTTTTGATGCTATATTTGCCGCATTTTCAGCCGCTTATTTGACCTTTCAGAGCTTTAGCCTCCATGTCGCTCGGAAGATCGCGTAGTTCGAGGAGTCGACCGCCTATTCCGGCTCGCTGATGTCATACCACCATCGCTTCTGGTGAGATTTTTATGTTAAATTGCTCATTCACAACTTGCATTCATGAATTGCACGGCCTTGATTCCTCCTTCGCGGGGAACAACGCCATATAGCCTTGATTCCTCCTTCGCGGGGATCGACGCAGATTGTGTACACTCGCATTTAATTCTCGCCGTTCTCCTTTGTGAGGCGATTGGGAAGAGCCGAAATTCTCCTTCGTGGAGGATTGAGGCTTCGACGATCACCCGCCTCGAGCATATCTTTATCGAGCCATTTCATGCCGCACTTTGCCCCGTGGAACGGGATATATTGCCGCTTGTTTACGCTGACTATATTTATCGCTCTCCCGTATTTGATACGGATGAAATCGCCATACCAAGTATAAGGTCGCGGACTCAATCTCATAGGCTTCGAAGAGTTCTACCACGCCGTTTCTTTTTAAGATATTCCTCCTAAATGATCCGCACTTTTGTTCTGTGGTAGATCGGATGTCTGGACGACTACTCGCCTACTTTGAAGGCTCCAAATGTCAAGTCTCGATTCTTAAGGTCATCCGAAGAATACCTCTTTCCACCGAGGAAGCGAACCGCACAGGCAAACACCGCAGAGGAAACCAAGAAGCCCGAGCCTACTATCATAATTTCTGATGATGAGTCCGAGGGATCGCTTCCATCGTCCATCCACCGCTTTCCTCACCAAAACTGTGGTTTCCAACCCTTCGAAAGTATGGGTGGAGGCCTCTGTTAATCTTGACGACCACTTCCACGGATTCAACCTATCGCCGAG
Source organism: Asparagus setaceus (assembly GCA_012295165.1). NCBI lineage: Eukaryota > Viridiplantae > Streptophyta > Magnoliopsida > Asparagales > Asparagaceae > Asparagus > Asparagus setaceus. Next base: position 36,821,651 of record CM022702.1, read on the forward strand.
ATTGCCCCGCCAAAAATCTGCTCCCCGATTCCAGCCTGGATGGGTCTCCTTCAAATTGCTGGAGAATGGTTTGAAACAGCATCTCTATTATCGAGGTTAGATGGGCTGACCTTTATGGTCTTCTACCCATTCATATTGAGTAGCTTGGGGAAATTCAGCAGGTCGGTGGCCCTCAAATCGCAACTGCAGAGCAAAGGCTCACCACCGGGCTAACTCTGGCGATCGTGGTGGAGAGTTTAGCCTTTTTGATTCATGCAATGAGGTGAGGCGAATTATCGGCGAGGCTCTGATCAAGGCTTCTCGTGAACGCCGCGATTTCATGAGAGGAGAATATCGAGCAAGAGATTATTTTCGCTAACTCATATGAGCGCGCCACTTCTGCGCCGGCCGATAGACTAGTACCACACCCATGTCACGCCATTTGAAGATCGTTCAGTGACTGATGCCACCGAATAGCAGTCAAAATACGATTACGAACTCAAGAGGAACTTGAGAGGAAGCCAAAGCTCCGGTTCGAGCTAAACAGAGGAAAAACTAGCCGCCGGCCAAAGCCGGAACCTTGCTTCCTTCACATTACTAGATTGCTCCGATGGAGTCCGATGTGCCGCGGAGATTTTTCTCGTTTTGTTCACCACGCCGCTGTGATTTTTGTTTAGATGTATTATCATAACTTTGCTTGAATCGATTGTCTCAACATTCCTTCATAAATGAAGTTCATTGCTCGCTGACCCTCCGTTGATCAACTTCTAGGATTTTTAGCAAACCTCAGCCTATCAACGGATTTGATTAGCCTTTACCAACTACCGCTTGAGTCGGGCTAGCTAGCGGATTATCCTGATCCGCTCAAGACGCGACGCTATGCTTAAAAGAATGAAACTCTCTAGACTTAATGCTTTATGTTGAATAATGAGGCTTCATATTCTTTACCGCAAGAGACTATTCGGCAACGCTGCTGTTACGCGAGACTCATCCCTTCTTAGGCTTCGGATGAAATACCCCTTAATCAAACTCGTGTCTTCTTCAATCGAAAAGACTAAACCGACAACGCTGCGGTGGCGCTGGCTTTATCCCTTCTTAGGCTTCAGGATAAAATACCCCAGAATTCTCGTGTCTTCAATCTGAGAAAGACTAAACCGCAACGCTGCGGTGAGGCGCTGGCTTTAGGTTATTGGCCAAACCAACTATCAACGGATTTGATTAGCCTTTACCAACTACCGCTTGAGTTGGCTAGCTACGATTATCCTGATCCGCTCAAGACGCGACGCTATGCCAAAAGAATGAAACTCTCTAGACTTAATGCTACGATGTTGAATAATACGTAGGCTTCATATTCTTTACTCGCAAGAGATTCTCCGCTACGCTGTGACTCATCCCTTCTTAGGCTTCGATGAAATACCCCGTAATCAAACTCGTGTCTTCTTCAATCGAAAAGACTAAACCGACAACGCTGCGGTGAGGCTGGCTTTATCCCTTCTTAGGCTTCGGATAAAATACCCCGTAATTAAACTCGTGTCTTCTTCAATCGGAGAAAGACTAAACCGCAACGCTGCGAGGCGCTGGCTTTAGGGTTATTGGCCAACCCCCCCTTCAACGGGTTTGATGAGCCTTTACCAACTACCGCTTGAGTTGGCTAGCATGTAGATTATCTAACCGCTCTACACAACGCTTGTGCAAAGAATGAAACTCTCTTAGACTTAATGCCACGATGTTGAATAATGAGGCTTTGTCTTTTTCACGGAAGATAAACTGCGACGCCAAGTTAGGCGTCGCATCTATCCCTCGCTTAGGCTTCGATCAAATTCCCCAAGATGAACTCTTGGTGTCTTCTTCAATCGAAAAGACTAAACCGCAACGGGTATGCCGGCTATCCTTTTAGGCTTCGATAAAATGCCTTAATCAACTCGTGTCTTCTTCAATCGAGAAAGATTAAACCGCAACGCTGCGGGTAAGGCCGCTTTATCCCTTCTTAGGTTTCTGGATAAAATACCCCAGAATCAAACTCTGGTGTCCTTCAATCGAGAAAGACTAAACCGGCAACGCGTGAGGCGTTGGCTTTATCCCTCTTAGGCTTCGATAAAATACCCTGCGAATCAAACTGGTGTCTTCTTCAATCGGAGAAAGACTAAACCGGCAACGCGTGTGAGGCGTTGGCTTATCCCTTCTTACTTCGATAAAATTCCCCAAGATGAATCTTTGTGCCTTCTTTGACCGGAGAATGACTGAACCGAGTAAACCTGGTGAGAGGGAAGGAACTTATGTTCATTTCTAATGAAACCAATAGCAAAGGGCCCGGCCAGAATCAAAGACTCGTGACCTTCAGCGACAACCCGTCCGAAAATCCCTACAAGATACCTTAGTCGGGCGCTACCTAAGATGAAGAAGGAACTAAAGTGGATCTCCACTTCGAGAACCGAAGGACTCAGCGACCTTCAAAGCGACAACCCGGTCCGAAAATCCCTACAAGATACCTTCACGGGCGCTACCTAAGATGAGAGATGGAACTAAGAGTGGATCTCCACTCCGAGAACCAAGAGACTCAGTGACCTTCAAAGGACAACCCTGGTTCTAAAATCCCTACAAGATACCAAATGGGCGCTACCTAAGATGAAGAAGGAACCCTTCCGCTTGACACTAAAGGATTTTACGCTGAGAGGAAGAATTTTATATTCTCTCTCCCAAGTGAAAGGGATTTGAGTGGACCTCTTGTTCATAGAAGGAATCAAGAGGGACTTTGGTAATGTACCGTAAAATTTAGGACCTACCGCAAGGAATTTGATCGGTGGGGAAATTGTGATGGAGGATAAATTTAGGGTTATCCTCAAGAAAAGTGGGTGCAACATCCCACGAGGAACTTCGTTAAACGGGTTATCCAAGAAGATACTAAGGGTAGTATTTCTTCAGAACTTCCCATTTATCTAAGATTAATTGGGGCCGCCATTTTGGGTAATTAGGCGATACGCACTGCTAGAGTAGACCGCTTTATTACAAACGGTCCCTCCCATTTAGGTTCAATTTACCTTTCTTTGGAAGTGAGGATTATCTCCGTCGAGCAAATGAGGACCAAATCTCCTTCTGTTCTTTGTCGAACTTTCTTGTTGAAAGCCCTCGACATCCTAGCTTGGTAGAACTCAATGCATTGTTGAGCCTCCGTGCGCTTTCATCTAACATCTCAAGCTCTTCGAGACGCTTTTGATGTTGTTCTTCGGCCGCCATCTCTGTTGAAAGGGCGCGCGACTGAACTGATTTAACGGAGAACCGCTTCACCCGTGAAACCGTGGAGTACGGGTCGCTCCGCCATGCGGCGCATCGTTGCGCGATATGCCCGTGAGTGCTTCTCCGAAGCATCCCGCCTCGCGTTATTCTTCACAAGCTTCGGCAAAATTTTGATGATTGTCTTGTTGAACGCCTAATCCATTTGCCGCCGATTATAGGCTCGACGAGACGCCTTGTATCTTGAATTTCGCAAAACCCGATGAAGGAATTGCCGATGAATTGGGGACCGTTGTCATGCACGATCCGTTTGGGACACCATGTCGATAAATGACATGGTGTTTGATAAACTTGATGACTCCGCATTCGCTGACTTCTTTAGCTGATTGCTTCACCCACTTGAGAAGTAGTCGGTGATCGCTAGAATAAACCGACGCTTTGACCGACGGAGGAAAATGGGACCTACAACGCCCATTCCCCATGTCTCAATGGCCGTGATGGCCGGGGATGCAACCGCCCGGTTGATGCATAACGCGGAATGACACGCATGGCATTTCCGCCGCATTCGATCGCATCATTAATCATTGTTGGCCAAAAGTAGCCCATTCTCCCGATTCATCGTAGAGTTTGGGACAGTGCCGGTGCACCACATTCACCTTCGTGCTTCCGAAGGACCTCTTCCGCCTTTGTTTGAAAGGCATCGAGTAAAAGACCATCGCATTCCTCGACGCATATAACATCCGGGTTTCGTGGTCGTAGAAGAATCTGGAGCTTCGCCGATTGACTCTCCTTCACGCCTTGCGCGTATACCATGCAAGACGAATCGATGATAGGAAAGCCAATCTCGGCTCCAATTTGTTTGGGTTGCATAACCTCTTTCGTAACTACTCTTTTGTCTTCGCACTTCATCATATATTGATACGAAGAGCCGGTGAGTCCCGACCGCAACCAGCTGCTGTCTCTAAGGTTGTGCTAACGACACCGCTTAATGCCGCCAGCATCCGCTAAGCGCTTTTGGAGGCGCTGGATATATTCGATGAAGAACTCTTCAAACGAGCTCGCCATCTCGATTGCTACCGATGATAAGGAATTAGATCTCGATTTCGACTTCAGAGTCTCCACGGACTGCTTAACTATCAATTGCTAATCGCCAGACGCCGAGATACTCCACCCCTAGCTCCTTGGCTAAACTAAGCCCGATAAGTAGTATGCTATATTCGCTACGTTATTGGAGCACGGTTCGTGAGTGAATAAGCACGGGCATGACATGATTCCTCGGGAAACTAAGACAACCCCGACCAAAAATCTTAGAACATCCGGGCACTTGCCACGCTGGTAGCTCGAGAAGTCTGGCCAAAATACAAACGCCATATTTGTTGGTGCGATGTAGCTGACTTCGTGAACTTCATCCGAAGATCATCATATAGCTCAATCCGCCTGCTACCCGTCATACTCAAGAGATCGCAAATTGCTTGTCCTTTGACCGACTCGTTGTTTGAAATGCAAGTCATATTGGGACAAGAGCAAGGCCCATTTCACCAAACGCCAACTCATGAGGCCTACTGGTCATAAATATTCTGGACCGATTTACATTAGAGATAACATAAATCGCCCGTCCGACTAAATAGTGCCGCATTTTTTCAATTGCTAACACTAATGCAAGGCACCGCCACCATTGATATCGACTCGCCACCACTAATGTTCGCCGTAATAGATCGCTCGCTCGCGGATCGCCGCCGCCGCCTTGCGCCAGTAAAGCTTTAACGAAAGTGATCCGCTTTTGACGAGATCAAAAACGGTTTTCCATCGCGGCAACAAGAACTGAGGTTTAGCGAGATACGATTTGATCTCTTCAATGCTCTTCGGCAGGCCGCCCCAAATAAATGACACGCTCTTTCCATTCAACTTTGAAAATGGTTGGCACTTCCCGTGATAGTTCGATATGAACCGCCGGATGTACGCCAATCGCCCTTGTAACCCCCGAAGTTCTTCTGCTCTGAGGTTGCAACTCTTGAATCGCCTTCACTTTGTTAGATCGACGCGGATGCCCTTATTAGTGACGACAAAGCCGGAGGAACTTGCCACTAGACATCCCAAGGAAGGATTTAAGTGGTTCATCTTTAGTCGATGAGTTCGCATAAGCTCAATATTGTCCTAAGATCTTTGATGTGATCCCCTTTGTCACGCTTTCACCACCAAGTCGCCGACGTGAGCATTCGAATCGCCAAGATAATTCTCGAAAATCTTAGTCATTGCTCACGGTATGCTCAAGGCTTTTGAGGCCGAACAAGATGACCGCAGAAAGCAATATATTCCGATGGGCATTCAACGCCGGTGTTTGCATCATCGATGCATTTTAACTGATTGTAACCGAGAAACCATCCATGAATGACATTCTTCAAATCCACACGCATTGTCACTATGACATCGTTGATTGGAAGAGGGAAGTCATCTTTGGCAAGCACCGTGATTCTCATAGCCTAATACGCATCCTAATCGAGCCATTCTTCTTCATGACCGGACTATATTCACACCCAATCCTGATGTTGAATTTCAATGAACTCGATTCTATGAGTTTCTTCACTTCCAACGATTGCTTGTAATATTTGTGATCTAAACCGCCTTTGCCGTTGTTGACAAGTTTGACATCCATCTTGATGTTGAGGCGATGTCGCCATTATTGGTCGAGTCCCAAGATGTCCTCGAACTCCGTGCTAATACATCGATATACTCCCCGATCAAGGCAATTAATCCTCCCTTCTCTTCCGAGGAAGAGTATTGCTGATGTTTATGAGCTTAGGATGTTCTTCATCACTCATATTCCCTCGACTACCTCGCCCCAGTGGGGGTTCTCTTTGTTCAACCTATCCCCAACCGCTCGAAGTTGATGGATCCACGGGTCTTCCCATGTTGGCATATCTTCATCACTCAATAGTAGCAGGATCGATCAGTAGCCATATTTGACATCAAAGCCTTGAAAGCTTCCCAGGTCGGTGTCTAATCCCAAGCCAAGAATCGCATCTAATGTCCGCCTTCCTCATCGGGTGGATTATTATCAATCACCATGAGCATTCATCTTCCGAGGAGGATTCATCCCAATCCCTTCTAAATGCGAGTAATTATCCCGCCTTCCTCTTGGGACATATGTCGCTTAGAGGGACTCGAGGACCTCTCCAAAACATAGACCTTCCCTTGTGTCAAGTTGTACCCCATTTCTTCATGATACCCCAAGGTCTCTGGACTATATCCGAATGTGTGGAGGATAGGCCCATTATCATCTTCATCTTCTTCAAAGAAATGATTCGCGCTGGAATTGCATTTCCTTTTCGTGAAACCAAGTCTTTCTCACTACTTGATCTTCGGGATGACGAAAAGCCGCCCCAAAGGAGTCTCGAACCGCTAAAGTAAGATGACCGAAGTAAGGTGTGCAACTCGATCGTTGTATAAACCTCACATCACATCATTCAAAGACAAAGGGTACTCTAAATCGCCATTTATTGATTCATCGGCAATTTGCCAATTATAATGTTCATCCGACGATTCTTCATCGCCAAGATTGATTACAAGGTACAATGTCGCTTAAAACAAAACCACCACTATAACCAAGCCCGCCGTGACGTTTTCCACCGCCCTGCCTTGGGCCGATGATTCGCCGACTCATTACCGTAGGAGAGAATCGCTGAAATAATTCTCCATCCCCTTAAACGTTGTTTGTCCGCGACCACCGCCTTTGATTTCATTATTCGTGTCTACATATTTGAGACACCGATGAAGAGTAGATGGGACTATAACCTTACCGCGGATCCAAGGCTCACTCCAACAATAAGTTATAGGAAGTCTCACAATCACATAGCAGGTGACTTCGCACTTTAAGTCCCCATTTGGCATTCTTTATCCGATTTTACCAAGCGCCGAGACTACCGGTGTTAAACCGTAGATCACCACCGCCGATGCCGCCATCGGGCAGGGATTCCAAGATGATACATGAGGCGAGGGCATGCCTCACAGCTGAACCCGGATCGACTTGGATCCTGCTAACTTCACTAGAGCCAATATACCCGTGAAGTAAAGCCGCCATCGTGTTGGAATTCCTCGCCCGCATATCCTCCTTTGTAAAAGTGATGCAGGGAAGTGTTTAGCCTAAGGTTGTGATTGTTACCGAATTTTCCGACTCGCCTAATCGGGTGAGGAAGATTTAATCGGCGCAGGGCTTCTTGAAGAGCTTCTCTCGCCTCTTTGACAACCGCAGCAACTCGAGAGTGATCCTCGGGAATATTAGCCAATTGGGCCATAACATCAAAGCGTATGGAGAGCTCGATTCCGGCCTATCCCTCACACCCGCGCATTGAATCGACCGCCGGAGTTGAGCTTCCTGACCCGAGGTCGCTTTCGTCACACTTTTCGCGCACCCACCGCCAAGCGCTTTCTGCAGCGAAAGAGGGGAATTGTTGGTACCCCCACCGGCAAGCCGCTTTACGTAGGGTCTGAGACTTCCTGCACTTGTATTTGTACTGCGGTCCGCCCCGGTGGCGGCTTCGTGTTCTCCTTCTGACAACCGAATGTTACCACCTATTCGCTATCTCTCTCTGTGACTATGGAAGTAGTATGGCATGCCTTTCCCTTCCGCTTTGATTTTTCTTTGATGAGGAAGAGGCTACCCATTGCTCATCCTCAAGGTGTCCGGTGGATCCACGTGACTTCGCCATTTGGGGTCAGATATGATACAAGTCCTTTTCAAGCGCTGTTATGGGTCGCCGCTCACCGCCTTCATTGCGACTTTGACCACCGGTTTAGGTTCAAACCATGTCAACGGCACCGACCCAAAGCTTATGGACACCGCATTTGTTCGACCTTCTTTTCTTTGACGGCTTCATAGTGATGACCCCTACATCAATTAAAGCCTCGGATTTTGTCCTTAAGGCGTAAAACAGATTTAGTGGGTGATGAATTGCCCCGATAATGCGACGCATTTTGGGTCGTTCGTCTCATTGCTCTCTTTGATTCTCGAATCGAGGGAGCTTGATCTTGTTATTTTCGACAAGATATTTGAAGAGACCGGAATCTCGCCGCCCCCGGCGATCTGAATCTCTCGCTCGCCTTCGCTTCGCGCCCCGTTGCCACGCTGATTGTGCTCGTTGCGCGCCACTGCCGCCGCTGCCTGCCGCTGCGGGTTGAGTTGAACGTTTGGTTCGCGAACCGCCATCTTGCTCGCTTTTCCCTTTTCGCAGACAAAGTTACGCTTCGGAGCTTCCATCGTTTACCGGCCTCTTTCCCGCTTTTTCCTCTTTGAGGAATCTTTTTCACCGTTTCTCCACTTAACCTTCAAATCCTTCCACGCTATAGATGGTTGTCCCCATTGCTTCAAGCACCTCTATCGATAAATTGTTGTGGCAGTTTGAGGATGAACTCCTCTCGTTATTGATCCCGACAGCTTCATTGCCTTGTTCCTAATCGCTTGACAAAGATATCCACAGCTTTCTCCGCCCTTCGCTTCGCCGAAGTAACGTACGATCGATACTTCGTATCGCCGTCGAAGAAATTGGTGAGGAAACTAGATTCCATATCGCCCCACCGCTAATGCTCTCCGCTTGAGACGGCGGTACCAATCGGCAGCCCAATGGGGTGCCAACGAATGACCGAACCATCGTGGGCTCGTTATCGAAATAACTCCAGGTGCGACTTGAAATAAATCAAGTGTCCGGGAACCCTTCCGCCAAACGGTGTGAAGTTTATTAAGTTAAACTTTGCCGTATGGGATTGATTCCCACCCCTAGGGTATGGGCAAGGAATACTGTTTTCTTCACCTCTTGAGCGTAAATCGCTGAGTTGATTTTGCTCTCGAGGTCTTTGATCTTCACGCCTCATGAGCAGCCATATCTACATTATGTGCGCTATGCGGTTTCGTGAGGTTTATCATCCTCTTGTGCCTCCTCCCGATCCAATCGTCATCTTGGTCGACGCCGATGCCGACTGATTCACCTCGATGTTTTGTCAAGGCTTGGATCTGTTGGTCATGCATTTCTCTCATCGCCTCGCATGGCCAAATCCATCTCCAGCTTGAAGTTTTCCCATTGTTTAGTCAACGCCGCCTAGCATTTTAGCCACTTGATCGGTAATCGATCATAAGCGCTTGGGGCTCTTCGCTAGATACAAGATGATCGAGGCAATTGCGGAGCCAATATCCGACGATCATCTTCCGGGTATCCCTTTCGTAAGTTTGTCGATCTAGACCGCCGGATAGTCCCTGACCGCAAACGAAGTTAGCCGCTATGATGAGCCGGGAATAGCCCGTGGACGATGGTTCTTTGTCGGGTCATATTATTAGTGACCTCGCACCATCCTCGCGGATGTCATCCTTCATGGAATCGCTTTGACCTAGGTCTTGCATGTGGTGGTAAGTCTCGGAAGACCGAGACCCTTTCGAGTTTCTCGCTACACTTACACTCGAGCACCGCTTCGATGAGCTTAGAGCACAAACATGACCGTGATGAGCCGAGAACTCTTTCGAAGTTCTTCAGACTCCAAGACGGTAGTAACTCATCGGCACGAAAAGCCGAGTAACCTACAGCAGGTTGGCACGATCTCTGGGTATAATGTCCTCATCGCCGATGAAAGCATCTCCTTCGAGGACGGTTAATTCATCAAACTTCCGAAAGTGACCCGCCAGATTTTCGCCGATGTGAGGGTGAAGTCCCGGCAGACTTTCTGACTTCGACTTTCAACCGTGATACAAAGTCAGAGGAATCTTCTTGTCTTTGTGGGTGCGACTCAGATCGAGTGACCCGCGATTCTTTAGCGGACCCAGCGGTCTTTGACAAGAAGCCCGCGGTCGATGCAGAGTTGGCTTCACGAAGTTTAGTGCACGGAGGTAACTTCGGCGCCACTTTTGAAGTGCTCACAATTTTGATTTGAGCACGGAGCAGGAGTCGGCCCGCCGCGTATCGGGCTTGATGCCAAGTTCGCCGGAGGTGAAGCGCCAACGGACTTGGGCTTCCAAACCAGTGACTTGTTGGCGATTTCTGGTCAGCCTTTCAACTCACGGGCTTGCCGCACCAAAGCCCTTGCTTGTGGAGGAGCGGGCGCTTCGATACGCCTCGGTGTAGAACGGTTCCGCTTGACTCTGACCCATTTGTTTGTTGTCGCCCCGTAGAATCGGCTACGATCTCGACTTCGCCTCGAAGTTAACTCGATCTTAGATCCGCCTATAGCTTAACCCCATCCACGATTCTTTGCCCGGGCGCTTGTTTTGCCGCTGACGCCGCTCGACGGGCTCTCTTAGAGAGAGTCACGACGCCATCGACGGAACTACCTCTTGAGGAGATAGAGGTTCGACAATTTGGCCGCTTTGCCGCCGAGGAACCACCGCTGTTCCGCAGCTTTGACGGCTGTGGTGGTGGATTTTCGCCCCAGATTCGAGGCCGATTGGGTCTTCCTGCGCAGGAGACCATCTTGGACTTGCGGGAGAATCGATCCGACGAGGAAGAGAGGTACTCCTGATTTTTGGTCGAACTCAACTCGACCTCTTCAATGACCGGATCCAATCAGCTAGGCGACACGACGCTTTTGTTGAAGCCGCTATTCTATTGTGGTCGCCAAATTGTTCGCGCAGAAAGTCGGTTTGATTGTCATTGATTTGAATCGCTACAAACTTCACCAAACAATTTCAAGAAAAATATCGCTTTTATAAGGCTTACAATGAAAATCAAAAAAGATTACAACTTTTTCCTCAGAATGAACAAACACGCAGGATCTCTCGCTATATCGATCCTCGCCATGCTGGTTCTTTGCTCCGTTCGGGACTTGAATCGTCTCGGACCACCAAGCACTGCATCCGTGTGGAAACCTGCTCTCGAACTACAGACGGAAGGGGCTCGCTTCACGGCGAAACGAAGTTCTAAGGGGATCACACTCACGGCGAGAGGATCGCCTTCGGGATCACACTCACGGCGAGAGGATCACGGAGCGCTGAGATCTACTAGGAGAAATCATCGCTACCGACCAGAGTCAATCTCGAAGCTTACTTACCTCAGGGTTTGTAGATCCGACGCCGACGAACTTGTGCTCTCTGCTTGGAACCGGTATAATCGCCAGAGATCTCGCGAGCTCTCTCAAATATCAAAATCCAACCAAAGTCCCGCCAATAATCCAAAAATCCAAACTTTTAAAATGAGCACCCTCAGCCTATTTATAGGCAAATGCTCAAAAGAGAGAGGGGGTGGGTCGACCATTTGCGTCCGGTCAAGGCCGACACTTTGGTGTCCGCCAATGCTCGACACCTCTTCGCCGTATAGGTTCGCCAAAAGGGCTCACCTCGTAAGGAACCAAGGTTCGCCACACCACGAGATTCGCCAGCATGCAGGTTCGCCGTGCGCAGATTTGCCGGGCTACGCAGGTTCGCCAAAATGAACCGAGGTTCGCCAAACCGCTGGTTCGCCGTATATGCAGGTTCACGCATCCGCGAGTTCATCGATGGCGAGGTTCGCCAAAAACGCAGGTTCGCCAAGGAACCGAGGTTCGCCAAACCGCGAGGATCGCCAGATGGCGAGGTGCCGGCTGGCGCAGGTTCGCCGTAAGGAACCGAGGTTCGCAAACCGGGGATCGCCAGATGCAGGTTCGCCGAAGGCGCAGGTTCGCCAAAGACGAGGTTCGCCGTAAGGCGCAGGTTTGCTGCAGGGCTTAGGTTCATCGAGCCGAGGTTCGCTAAAACCGCCTGGTTCGCCAAGGCAGGTTCACCAAATGAACCGAGGTTCGCCATACGCGAGGTTCGCCGGCGCAGGTTCGCCGAAGGAACCGAGGTTCGCCAAACCGCCAGGTTCGCCATACCGCTGAGGGATCGCCAGATGGTTCGCCAGGCGCAGGTTCGCCACACCGCTGAGTTCGCCAGATGGCGAGGTTCGCCAAAAGCGAGGTTCACGCCAGTCCGCCGTGGTGCGCCGCTGCCAAGCTTCCGCCGCTTTCTGGCCTTCCCGCTTAGTTTTCCCTCGTGATGTCGCCGCTGTGTTTGAGTCCGTGATCCGATCAATCCGTAGCTCAAACGGCGCTGCTTTGCATTCGACGGATTAAGTGGAGTTGATTCCGCCTTGTCTGTTTGAGTTTAGTCATCCCGCTTCGCCGTAACTGTCAGCTGGTTTCTTCCACGACATCGCCGCTTGGCCGGCTCAGACGTTTTGCCGACTTCACTTTATGCGCCCATCGACTTTTACGCTTTATGCCGTAATCGGGTCGCCGCGGAGTTCCGGGTCGCTACTGGCCGACGATCGCTTCGGTTTTATGAAGTCTTGTTCTCGCACCGATAAGCAATTTTAACGCTTACACTTGGTAAAACCGATAAAGTATCAAATGGGGACTTAAAGTCCAAGTCACCGCTATGTGATTGACGCAGGACTTCCTATAACTTATTGTCAGTCGACCTTGGATCCACAAGAACGCTATAGTCCCATCTACTTCTTCATCGTCTCAAATATGTAGACACTAATAATGAGGTCAAGACGGTGGTCGCGACAAACAACCGCTTAAGGATGGAGAATTATTTCATCGATTCTCTCCTCTACTCAGAATGAGTCCAAATCAATCATCTACCAGGCAACCGGACACGGTGAAGAAGCCGATACCGGGCTTGGTTATAGTGGTGATTTTGTTTTAAATAACATTGTACCCCTTGTAATCAATCTTGACGATGAAGAATCGCCGATGAACATTGTAATTGGCAAATTGCCGGCGAATCAATAAATGACGCATTTAGAGTACCCTTTGTCTTTGAATGATGTGGATGACAGTTTATACAACAACCGAGTTGCACCTACCAACCGCCATTTTGCTTTACACGTAAGCAGCTGAGACTCCTTTAACGACACTCGCCATCCCACTAAGATCAAGTAGTGAAAAGACTTGGTTTACTTAAAAGGAGATGCAGCTCCAACCAACTAATCATTTCTAGAAGAAGATGAAGATGATAACGGGCCTATCCTCCACCGATTTAGATATAGTCCAGACACCGGGTATCATGAAGAAGTGGGGACAACTCTGACACAAGGAGGAGGTCTGTTTTGGGCGAGGTCCCGAGTCCCTCCTAAAGCTTATATGTCCCAAGAGGGAAGCCGGATAACTACTATGCCTTTAGAAGGGATTGGGATATGAATCCTCTTCAGAAGATGAATGCTCATGGCAGATTGATAATAATCCACCCGATGAGGGAGATGGACATTCGCCCCGATTCTTCACTGATTCCCAACACCTCGAGAAGCTTTCAAGGCTTTAATGTCAAATATGGTTATTTGGCCGATCCCGCTACTATTGAGGATGATGAAGATATGCCAACATGGGAAGACCCATGGATCCATCAACTCAAAGAGCAGCTAGATAGATTCGAACAAAGAGAACCCCACTCAAGGACTCCAGGTAGTCTAGGTTAATATGGGTGATGAAGAGCATCCTAAGCTCATAAACATCGCAATACTCTTCCCGAAGAGAAGGAAGAGTTGATCGCCCTAATCGGGAGTATATCGATGTATTCTACCGAGTTACGAGGACATGCCAGACCGATTCTAATGTATGCACACACATCACCAACATCAAGGTGGATGTCAAACTCGTAAGCAAATCAAGAAGACGGCTTCGCCCTACTGATCTTGCAGTAATCGCTGACGAAGTGAAGAAACTCATTGAATCGGATTCATCAAGGAAATTCAACATCCTGATTGGGTGGCTAATATAGTCCCGCCAAGAAGAATGGTTCGATTAGGACTGCGGTCGACTACGTAGATTCGAATGTCGCTGTCTCGAAGGATGACTTTCCTCTTCCAATCACCGATGTCATAGCCCATAACACGCGGTGGATTTGAAAGAATGTCATTCATGGATGGTTTCTCGGTTACAATCGATCAAGATGCACCCCGATGATGCCAAAACAATACCGCTCGTAACTTCCATCGGTATATATTGTTACACCTGGCCATGCCATTCGCCCGAAATGCTGGCTTAATGCACTGCTGAGCTTGGATGACGAGATTTTCCAGATCATCTCCGAAAACCGTCATGCTACGCTGACGATTTGGTCGGAAAAGCCGCAAGGAGATCACATCAAAGATCTTAGAACGGTATTCAACTCATGCGAACCCATCGCAAAGATGAATCCCGCCAAATCCTTCCTCGATGTCCAAGGGCAAGTTCTTGGCTTCGGTTGCCACCAACAAAGGAATCCATGTCGATCCCGACAAAGTAAAGGCGATTCAAGAATTGCAACCTCCAAGAAATTTGAGAGAACTCGAGGGTTATAAGGGCGACATGACATCCGACGGTTCATATCGAACCTATCCGAAGTGCCAACCATTTTCTAAGTTGAACAAGAAGGGCGGTCGCTTATTTGGGATGACGCTGCCAAAAGGCATTTGAAGAGATTAAGTCGTATCTCTAAACCTCCCGCTCTTGTCACACCGCAAGAAAGCCGCTCTTGATTTACATCAAAGCCGCATCGATCATCGCTGAGCCTTTACTCGCGCAAGACGACGCAGCTGGTCACGTAACAAAGCAGTATTACCCGGTTTAACATTAGTCGGTGGCCGAAGTCTCGATACCCAATGGTCGAAGCATGCCTTGCATTAGTGTTCGCGATTCAAAATGCGGCACTATTTAGTCCGGATGCACGATTTATGTTATTCTAACGAACCGTCCGAATATTTATGACCCAAACCGCCTCAATGAGTTCGCTGTTGGAAATGGGCCTTGCTTTGTCCCAATATGACTTGCACTTTAAACAACAAAATCTCAAAGGACAAGCGATTATGCATCTCGCCAACCCGACAACGGACGCAGCTTGAGCTATATGATGATCTTCCTGACGGTTCGAAGTCAACACTACATCGCACCAACAAATATGGCGATTGTATTTTGACGGAGCTTCGGCCACCAATGTGGCAAGTACCCCGATGTTCTAAAATCTTCACTGAGCTCTGAGTTGTCTTGATTTCCGGAATCATGTCATGTCCCTGCGTTTATTCACTCACCAACCTTGTTCCAATAACGAGCCAAATACAACGACATTTATCGACTTAGCTTCGCCAAGGAGCCGGGGTCGAGTATCTCGAAGCACGGCGATTCACAATCGATAGTCGCAGATCCGCGAGACTACGGGTCGAATCCGTGATCTAATTCCTTATCATCGTAGCAATCGAATGGCACTCGCTCAAGAATTCTTCATCGAATATATCCCGCCCCAAACGCTTTACGCTGATGCATCGGGCGGCGTAGTGGTCGTTAGCATAACCTTCCGAGACCGAAAGCAACTAGTTACGGCCGACTCATCGCCTTTTGTACCGATATATGATGAGGTACAAGAAAACGGCGTAGCTACCAAAGAGGTGCATGCAACCCAAACTAAGTTGGAGCCCCGAGATTGGCGCTTCCTATCATCGACACGCCTTACATGGTATTCGTAAGACGGAAGAGAGAGAGTCAATCCGCTAAGAGCTCCAAGATTCTTCTACAATACTAGACCCGTGATGTTATATCACGGGTACGATGGTCTATCTCGATGCCTCTCAAACAAAGAGGCGTAAGAGATCCTTCTGAAGCACACGGCGGGAATGTGGTGCTCACCACCGGGTCCCAAGCTCTACGATCGATCAGAGAATGGGCTACTTTGGCCCACAATGATTAATGACGCAAAGTACGCCGAAATGCCACGCGGTCAAATTCACACGAATTATATGCATCACCTCCGTGAGCAGCTTGCATCCTTCGCCACATCCTCGCCATTCGAGACATGGGGAATGGACGCAGAGGTCCCATTTTTCCTCCTCCGGTCCAAAGGCGATCGGTTTATTCTAGCATCACCACTACTTCTGGGCTGGGCAATCCCGCTGAAAGAAGTAAAGGCGTACCGCCATTAAATTTATCAAACACCATATCATCTACCGACACGTTCCAAGACGATCGCATGACAACCGTCCCCATTCATCAGAATTCCTTCATCGTTTTGCTAAAAGTTCAAGATACAAGATGTCTCATCGATGTACTCTATAATCCAAAGAAGAAATGGATTAGCCGGGCATTCAACAAGACAATTATCAAAATTTTTTCAAAGCTTGTGAAAAATAACAAGCGAGACCGACGATAAACTCTGAGAAGCACTCGGGCATATCGCACAACCAGACGCGACGCCAATCGAGCGACCCCGCATCTCGGTTTACGTGTGAAGCAGCCTCCGCTGGAAATCCAGATTCGCCACTTCACACGCCTTCAACAGAGATGACGCATCAAGAACAACATTAAAAACGCCTCAAGAGCTTGAGATGTTAGATGAGAAGCTACTGAGGCTCAACAATGCATTGAGTTCTATCAAGCTAGATGTCGAGCTTTCAACAAGAAAGTCCTACAGAGAACCTTTAAGGAAGGAGATTCGCCCTCGCGCTAGACGGCCGATAATTCTCAATTCCAAGAAGAAAGGTAAATTTGAACCCAAATGGAAGGACTGCTTACATAGACACAGCCTATTCAAACGGGCGATATCGCCTTTATCACACAAAATGGCTAACGGCAAGCCACGCCGATAAATGGGAAGTTTCGAAAAGTATTATCCTTAATACATTCGTGATAACCCATGTTGATGGAAAGTTTCTCGAGAATATCTCACTCATTTTCATGAGGATAACCCTAAATTATTGTGTTTTCCTCCAAAATTCTCTCACCGATCAAATTCACACGGTGGGCCCACTAAAAATCTCCCCGGTCCAACCACCAAGAAAATCCCTCTCGATTCCTTCCAACGAACGAGAGGTCCACTTTCCTCGTTAGCAATCCTATAAAAGCTAAAGCTATCCGCACTCTTCCAAGATTCTCGTAGTGGAGACCCCACTCTTAGTTTCTCATCTGAAATAGAATACATTCTTCCTTTCCCACATTTCACCCGATAGAATACATTTTCCTCTCCGGCAAGGGATAGAATACATTCTTCCTCTCTTGTCTTAGATTCTGAGGGAGATCCCACTCTAGTTTCATCTTTCAAGATTCTTAAAATGGAGATCCCATTTTTAGTCTCTTTCAATCGAAACAGACAAAAATCCTTCCTTTTCAATATCCTGAGATAGAGACAAGATCCTCCTTCCTCTCCATCAATAAGAGATAGGATACAAAACCTTCCTCTCTTATTTCAATTGAGCTTCCTGAGATAGGACACAAAACCTTCCTCTCCATTGACAAGAGATAGGATACAAAACCTTCCTCTCTTGTTCATCCAATACCCTGAGATAGGAGACAAGATCCTCCTTCCCTCCACCGCAAGAGATAGGATACAAAACCTTCCTCTCTTGTTCATCTCTTACCCGAGATAGAGACAAGAGCCTCCTTCCTCTCCACCTTCGAAATAGAATACATTCTTCCTTTCCCACCTCAATCAATCTTATTCTGCTCAACCCTTCTCCCACAAAGAAGGCACCAAGATTCATCTTGGAGAATTTTATCCCTGCCTAAGAAGGATAAAGCCAACGCTCACACGCTGCTGCTCGGCTTAGTCTTTTTCTCATTGAAGAAGACACCGAGTTTGATTCCGGGTATTTTATCCCGGCCTAAGAAGGATAAAGCCAACGCCACACGCTAGTCGGCTT
The DNA here is from genome assembly GCA_012295165.1 of Asparagus setaceus. NCBI lineage: Eukaryota > Viridiplantae > Streptophyta > Magnoliopsida > Asparagales > Asparagaceae > Asparagus > Asparagus setaceus. Next base: position 36,839,461 of record CM022702.1, read on the forward strand.
AGTCTTTTTCCGAAAGTGAAGAAGACACCGAGTCTCCGATTCGGGTATTTCATCCCTAAGCCTAAGAAGGATGAGTCTACGCTGCAGAACACGCTGTCGTTAGTCTTCCCGCGAAAAGACGGCCTACGATTCAACATCGTAGCATTAAGTCTAAGAGAGTTTCATGCTTTTAGCACAACGCTGTGTTTAGAATGGATTTAGACAATCTACATGCTAGCCCAACTCAAACGTAGTTGGTAAAGGCTCATCAAACCCGCTGAGGTCGGGTTGCCAACCCTAAAGCCAACGCCACACGCTGCCAGTTTCCGCTTAGTCTTTTTCCGATTGAAGAAGACACCGTGAGTTTGATTCGGGGTATTTTATCCCTGCCTAAGAAGGATAAAGCCAACGCCACACGCCAAGTTTCGCTTAGTCTTTTTCCGATTGAAGAAGACACCGAGTTCGATTTGGGGTATTTCATCCAAGCCTAAGAAGGGATGAGTCTACGCTGAACACGCTGTCGTGGTCTCTTGCCCGTAAAGAGTACGCTTCACGATTCAACATCGTAGCATTAAGTCTAAGAGAGATTCATTCTTTAGCACAACGCCACGCACGGAACGGATCCGATAATCCGCGACGCTAGCCCAACTCAAACAGAGTTGGTAAAGGCTAATCAAACCCGCTGATGGTCGAGGGTTTGCCAAAATCCTATAAGTATTATGATTAATCATTTCACGGCAAAAGAATCATAATAAACAATGAAAGGAATGGATCTTATTTATTTGAAGTAAATATAGAAGGAGCTACAATTGTTTAAACATCAAGTCTATGACAAAGGATTTGTTGTTCGAAATGATACTTCATCACTATAAGCCCGGCGGAGTTCTCCTCGCAACTCACCGGCGACTCTCGCCGCTATTAAGGGCCTTCGCAGCCTCTTCTCGATGTCAACCAAATGCCGAGAGTTCAAATTTCTGCATGACCGCAAGAGTCTCTTCTTTGTTGGCCTTAGTCGCCTTCAAGATGATCGACTCTCCCTCGTTGAAGTTCCTGCTCGAGCTCTACTATCCTCGCTTCTCCAAAGAAATACACAAGACCGAAATGTCCCACGTAAGATGAAGCTTTAGCGACGCTAGCTTCCAAATGATGCACCCGGTTTCACAGATTTGAACTTCGAAGTCTAGTAATAACGCTAGCATCCCGCAGTTGCCAGCGAGCCTCGCTTCGCTCTCTATATATGAGGGAGCTCTACGCCTCAAAATCTTATAGACTTTGGAGCTTAACCTCCAAATGATCGAAATCATCAGCAATGGCCTGGGCAAACTCAATTTCCCAAATATTCTCCCATGTCGCCTAATCCTACTCCAATCAGGAACACGAGTATAAACGGTTCCCTAATTCATCGTGAAGTTCCCGGAAGAGTATTTCCATAAAAAAATATTCTTAGGGATAACTCTATCGTGCGAGAAGTTCCTGGAAAATATCTTAAGGATAACTCACCACCTCCGAATGGGTATATGAGGATAAACTAATTCTCAAAACTCCAGTGAATGCATGAGCATAAACCGTGTTGACGTACCAACGGCCATAATTGCCTGAAGGTTGAACGCCAAGAGGAAATTTCTCACAACAACGCTCTACCGAAGGACTCCTCCCATCGCATCGATGCCGCATTCGCGGCCGCCGCCGAAGGCCCATCGGTCAACAGCTTGGAACGGAATAAATCCCGTGAAAAATTCCTCCCACCGTGGATAATTGTATTCCAATAAGGAGTATGCAAGAGCGACGCCAACCAACGCCGCCAAGAGTTCACCGATCAACGGTTTGGATCCACGAAGATCGCGACGCCGGCCAACACGCCGCACGCATTGAAGGCTAAAATCCATATAGTTCGGGCGCCAATTAACGCTGCCGCAGCCTAAGGATTCCCCGATCAACGGAGGAATCTCGATGGTCAATTGGACGACAATCCACCAACACGAAGTCGACAAGAAGGGAACTTAATTAGCTACGCTTGAAATTCTAACAACGGTCAAGCAATAAATGCAAGACCGTAACACCCCGGGTATCCTACAAAGCACCGAGAACCCGAGAGGATTTGAGGAATTAAATATCGAGCCAATCTCAAAAGAAATTCATCTATCGACTTCGTCAAGATCTCGACAACGGTCGATAAAAATGCAAGACTGGCCATACCTCCAAAGAATCCTACAAAGCACCGGAAAGACCAAGGGAATGGAGAGATCAAACACCAAGGTCATTCACAAGTCCTATCACGCTTAACTAAAGAGTGAAGGGTTTATCATGTCCAAAGCATCCTGCACTCATCAAGAATCGACCGAGACGCTTTGAGGGGTATCCGTTGTTCGGGGAAAGTCGCTTTGTTATTCATTGTCCTTGAACTTGTTTACGCCTTCTTTGGCCTACAACAAAATTCAAAATAAAATGCCTTTTATTTTAAGGCGCATAAATGAAAACGAAAATTACAACTTCTTCCTCAGATGAACAAACACGAGGATCTCGCTATATCGATCCTCGCTATGCGGGTTCTTTGCCTCGTCGGGACTTGAATCGTCCGTGGACCACCGCAATTCGATCTAGGTAGAGACCCGGTTCTCGAACTACAGACGGAAGGGCTCGCTTCACTAAGGAAACGGTTTCAAGGGATCACACTCATGAAGGAAAGGATCGCCTTCGGGATCACACTCACGAAGGAGAGGATCACGAGCGTGAGATCTACTAGGAGAAATCACCGCTACCGATTCAGAGTAATTCCAGTTTTTGCTTACCCTTGTAGATCCGACGTCGACGAACTTGTGCTCAAGCTGGAACCAAGGCCGATCGCCAGATCTCGCGAGCTCCTCTCAAATATCGTAAAATCCAACCTTAACTCAGCACCCCTAGACTATTTATAGGAAAACGGAAAGAGGGGGCGCTGTTCGACACTTTGGTGTCCGCCAATGCTCGACACCTCGGGTGTCCGTCAAGGCCGACACTTTGGTGTCCGCCAATGCTCGACACCTCGGGTGTCCGTCAAGGCCGACACTTTGGTGTCCGCCAAGCCCTACACTTCTCGGCCCGAAGTTTTGGCCACCGCTATTTTGCCCAAGTGAACACGCAGGTTCGACCAATGAACACGAGGTTCGCAGTGCGAGATTCGCCGTAAGGCGCAGGTTCGCCGTAAGGCGCAGATTCGCCAAAATGAACCGAGGTTCGCCAGATGAACCGAGGTTCGCCAAAAGGCGCAGGTTCGCCGTAAGGCGCAGATTTGCCAAAATGAACCGAGGTTCGCCAAATCATGAGATTCGCCGTATATGCAGGTTCGCCAAAAGGCGCAGGTTCGCCAAAAGGCGCAGGTTCGCCAAAATGAACCGAGGTTCGCCAGATGAACCGAGGTTCGCCAAAAGGCGAGGTTCGCCAAAAGGCGAGGTTCGCCGTATCGAACCGAGGTTCGCCAAACCGCCAGGTTCGCCGTAATGAACCGAGGTTCGCCAAAAGGCGCAGGTTCGCCGTAAGGCGCAGGTTCGCCAAAATGAACCGAGGTTCGCCAAACCGCCAGGTTCGCCGTAAGGCGAGGTTCGCCAAAAGGCGAGGTTCGCCGTATCGAACCGAGGTTCGCCAAATCAGGAGGTTCGCCAGATGGCGAGGTTCGCCAAAAGGCGAGTTCGCCAAAAGCGCGAGGTTCACCAAAAGGCGAGGTTCGCCGCTGTTGGCCGAGGTGTGCCGCTGCTGCTTCCCCGCCGCTTTCTGGCCTTCCGCTTAGTTTCTCCCGTGATGTCGCCATGTTTGAGTCCGTGATCCGATCAACTTTCGTGAGCTCAAACGGCTCGCTTGCATTCGACGGATTAAGTGGAGTTGATTATGCCTCGCCGGTGTTTGAGTTTAGTCATCCCGCTTCGCCAACTTCGCCGGCCGTTTTTCCACGACATCGCCGCTTCGCCGGCTCAGACGCTTTGCTAACTCACTTTATGCGCCCATCGACCGCTTTACGTGTTTTATGTGTAATCGCTGCCGCGAGTTCTGGTCGCAATAGCCGGACGGATCGCCGGTTTTACGAAGTCTTGTTCGCATCGATAAGCAATTTTAACGCCACAGATATTCTCCAAAGCCGCCTCGCCTCGATTCTTGATGAGTCCGATGCTTTGATATGATGAGCCCTTCACTCTTTAATTAGCGGATAGGACTTGTGAATGACCTCGGCGCTTGATCTCCATTCCCTTCCGGCCTTTCCGCTTTGTAGGGTTGCCAAGGTGTTACGACATCGCATTTTTGTCCGACCGTTGTCGAATCTTGACCCAAGTCGATGAATTTCTTTTGAGATTGGCTCCAGATTTAATTCCTCCAATCCTCTCGTGTTCTCCGCTTTGTAGGATACCTGGGTGTTACTGTGCCGCATTTATTGCTTGACCGTGTTGGAATTTCAAACAGAGCTAATTAAGCTCCCATCGCTTTACCGTGTTGGTGAATTATCGCCCATTGACTATCTGATTCCTCCGATCGGGAATCCTTCATCGCGACGCCAATCAAGGCCGAACTACATGAATTTTAGCCTTCAATCTAAGTGCAACGCTGCTGACCGGCAAGGCGATTCTATGCGATCCGAACCGCTGATCGGTGAATCTCGCGATTTACGGTTGGCGCCATCAGATACTCCTTGCCTGAGCACAATTATCTCGGGAGGAATTTTTTCAAGGGAGAACGCTGTCCTACCGGGCCAATATAAGCCTTGTCAAAATTCATCAATTTATCCTCTTTGAGGTTCCACAGGGAGGAAATTGAGGGTTATCGAAGTTATCCTTAAGAATATGGTAATTCTCCGTGAACTTTTCGCTAAGAATTAGGAACTAGTTTATACTGTGAATCCTATTTGGAGTAGCATTAGGCTTAATGATTGATTAGCCGATGCAATCCGCACGATCGAAGTTATCTCTAAGAATATATATATATATTTTTTTTTATGGAAATATTCTTCCGGAACTACTAATTAGGAAACAGCTTTATACTGTTCCCATTGAGTAGGATTAGGCGACGCTGCTGATCGGTGTCGATATAATCCGACGATCGAAGTTATCTCTAAGAATATTTTTGTGGAAATATTCTTCCGAACTTCTGACAAATTAGGAAATAGTTTATACTGAATCCTAGTTGAGTAGGATTAGGCGACGCGCTGATCGGCCGATATAATCCGACGATCGAAGTTATCCCTAAGAATATTTTTGTGGAAATATTCTTCCCGAACTTCTAAATTAGGAAACAGTTTATACCAGAATTTAGTTGAGTAGGATTAGGCGACGCTGATCGGCCGATATAATCCGCGACGATCGAAGTTATCCCTAAGAATATTTTTGTGGAAATATTCTTCCGAACTTCTCGACAAATTAGGAAACAGCTTTATACTGTAATCCTAGTTGGAGTAGGATTAGGCACGCTGATCGCCATATATCCGCGACGATCGAAGTTATCCCTAAGAATATTTTTGTGGAAATATTCTTCCGAAACTTCACAAATTAGGAAACAGCTTATACTGAATCCTAGTTGGAGTAGGATTAGGCGACGCCGCTGATCGGGTCGATATAATCCGCGACGATCGAAGTTATCCCTAAGAATATTTTTGTGGAAATATTCTTCCCGAACTTCTCGACAAATTAGGAAACATTTATACCGTAATCCTAGTTGGAGTAGGATTAGGCGACGCCGCTGATCGGCCGATATAATCCGACGATCGAAGTTATCCCTAAGAATATTTTTGTGGAAATATTCTTGAACTTCTCGACAAATTAGGAAACAGCTTATACTTGTAATCCTAGTTGGAGTAGGATTAGCGCACGCTGATCGCCGATATAATCCGCGACGATCGAAGTTATCCCTAAGAATATTTTTGTGGAAATATTCTTCCGAACTCTCTACAAATTAGAAACAGCTTTATACCGTAATCCTAGTTCGAGTAGGATTAGGCGACGCTGATCGGTGTCGATATATCCGCGACGATCGAAGTTATCTCTAAGAATATTTTTGTGGAAATATTCTTCCCGAACTTCTATAAATTAGGAAATAGTTTATACCGAATCCTAGTTGAGTAGGATTAGCGACGCTGATCGCCGATATAATTCCATCGATCGAAGTTATCCCTAAGAATATTTTTGTGGAAATATTCTTCCCGAACTTCTACAAATTAGGAAACAGCTTATACTCAGAATTTAGTTGAGTAGGATTAGCGACGCTGATCGGCCGATATAATCCGCACGATCGAAGTTATCCCTAAGAATATTTTTGTGGAAATATTCTTCCTGAACTTCTACAAATTAGGAAACAGCTTATACTGTAATCCTAGTTGAGTAGGATTAGGCGACCGCTGATCGGCTACGATATCCGCGACGATCGAAGTTATCCCTAAGAATATTTTTGTGGAAATATTCTTCCGAACTTCTGACAAATTAGGAAACAGCTTATACTGTAATCCTAGTTGAGTAGGATTAGCGACGCCGCTGATCGCGTCGATATAATCCGCGACGACGAAGTTATCCCTAAGAATATTTTTGTGGAAATATTCTTCCTGAACTTCTCGACAAATTAGGAAACAGTATACCGTAATCCTAGTTGGAGTAGGATTAGGCGACGCCGCTGATCGGCCGATATATCCGCGACGATCGAAGTTATCCCTAAGAATATTTTTGTGGAAATATTCTTCCCGAACTTCTAACAAATTAGGAAACAGCTTATACTTGTAATCCTGAGTAGGATTAGCATTACGCTGATCGGCCGATATAATCCGCACGATCGAAGTTATCCCTAAGAATATTTTTGTGGAAATATTCTTCCGAACTTCTACAAATTAGGAAACTTTATACCGTAATCCTAGTTGAGTAGGATTAGGCGACGCTGCTGATCTGTCGATAATCCGCATCGATCGAAGTTATCCCTAAGAATATATTTTGTGAAAATATTCTTCCCGAACTTCACAAATTAGGAAACAGTTTATACCGTAATCCTAGTTGGAGGATTAGGCGACGCTGATCGGTGTTGATATAATCCTCGACGATCGTTATCCCTAAGAATATTTTTGTGAAAATATTCTTCCCGAACTTCTCACAAATTAGGAAACATTTATACCGTAATCCTAGTTGAGTAGGATTAGCGACGCTGCTGATCGGCCGCCGATATAATCCGCGAAAGTTATCCCAAGAATATTTTTGTGAAAATATTCTTCCTGAACTTCTAAATTAGGAAACAGCTTATACTGTAATCCTAGTTGAGTAGGATTAGCGACGCTGATCTAGCCGATATAATCCAAGACGATCGAAGTTATCCCTAAGAATATTTTTGTGGAAATATTCTTCGAACTTCACAAATTAGGAAACAGCTTTATACCTGAATCCTAGTTGGAGTATGACGCTGATCTACCATCAGTTATCCCTAAGAATATTTTTATGGAAATATTCTTCCTGAACTTTTCGACAAATTAGGAAATAGTTTATACTGTAATCCTAGTTGAGTAGGATTAGTTAATGGTTGATCGGCGCCGATATAATCCGCAAGACGATCGAAGTTATCCCTAAGAATATTTTTGTAAATATTCTTCCTGAACTGACAAATTAGGAAACAGCTTATACCGTATCCTAGTTGGAGTAGGATTAGGTGACATGGGAGAACATTTAGAAAATTGAGTTTGCCTGTGCCATTGCCGATGATTTCACCATTTGGAGGTTAAGCTCCAAAGTCTACAAGATTTTGAGGCTCGCCCTCATATATGAGATAGAGACAGAGGCTCACCGGACAGCCTTGGCAAGATGCTTGTGTTATTACCGCCTCAAGTTCAAATGCACAGACCAGCATCATTTGGAGATCATCAGTCGCTGAAGCTTCATCTTCGACATTTTCGGTCTTGTGTCAGCCGAGAAGCTTAGGATGGTAGAGCTCGAACGAACTCAAGCTGCCGAGGAGAGTCCTGATCATCTTGAAGTCGACAAGGCCCACCAAGAAGAGACTCTTTGCGGCCATGCCCGAGAAATTTGAACTCTCGGCGTAAGCCGGGTTGACAAGGAGACCTGCAGCCCCATAGCCGGGAGAGTCCTTCAGGCTAAATCAAGCTTTCTCAAAGAACTTTCATTGATAAAGTATAACAAATTGCTCCCATAAATTTGATGTTTAAGGATTTGTAATCTCATCCTTTTATTAATCAAACATGTCCTTCCCCTTTTTTTCTTTATTATGATTCTTTTATTTCACGTAAATAATTAACCATAATACTTTTAGGATTTTGGGAAACCCTCACCATCAACGGGTTTGATTAGCCTTTACCAACTACCGCTTGAATTGGGCTAGCGTATGATTATCCGATCCGCTCCGCGACGCGACGCTGTGTAAAAAGAATGAAACTCTTAGACTTAATGCTACGCATGTTGAATACAATGAGGCTTGTACTTTTTACCGCAAGAGATTATTCCTACAACGCTGTTACGCTGTGACTCATCCTTCTTAGGCTTCGATACCCCGTAATCAAACTCGCAGTTCTTCAATCGAAAGACTAAACCGGCAACGCTGCGGTGAGGCCAGTTTTATCCTTCTTAGGCTTCGATAAAATACCCCGTAATCAAACTCGTGTCTTCTTCAACCTAAAAGACTAAACCGCAACGCTGTGAGGCGCTGGCTTTATCCCTTCTTAGGCTTCGGATAAAATACCCTTAATCAACTCGGGTCTTCTTCAATCGGAGAAAGACTAAACCGCACTCAACGGGTTTAATGAGCCTTTACCAACTACCGCTTGAGTTGGGCTAGCGGTAGATTATCTAAACCGCTTCTACACACAACGCTAGCAAAAGAATGAACCTCTTTATCTAATGCTTATGTTGAATAATGTAGGCTTCATTTTTTCACGCGAAGACTAACCCTAACGCTGTTACTTCGTAGACTCATCCCTTCTTAGGCTTCGGATAAAATACCCTTAATCAAACTCGTGTCTTCTTCAATCGGAGAAAGACTAAACCCAAGAACGCTGGTGAGGCGCTGGCTTTATCCCTTCTTAGGCTTCGGATAAAATACCCCTAATCAAACTCGTGTCTTCTTCAATCGGAGAAAGACTAAACCGCAACGGTGAGGCGCTGGCTTTATCCTTCTTAGGCTTCGAAAACCCCTTAATCGAACTCGTGTCTTCAATCGGAGAAAGACTAAACCGCACTCAACGGGTTTGGTGAGCCTTTACCAACTACCGCTTGAGTCTAGCTGAAGATTATCTAAATCCGTTTACACACAACGCTTGTGCTAAAAGAATGAAACCCTCTTAGACTTAATGCTACGCATGTTGAATACGTAGGCTTCGCTCTTTTTCACTCTGAAGACTAACCCAAGAACGCTGTTACTCGAGACTCATCCCTTCTTAGGCTTTGATAAAATACCCTTAATCAAACTCGTGTCTTCTTCAATGAGAAAGATTAAACCGCAACGCTGCAGGAGGCGCTTTATCCCTTCTTAGGCTTCTGGATAAAATACCCCGATCAAACTCCGTGTCTTCTTCAATCGGAGAAAGACTAAACCGAACGCTGTGGATGCTGGCTTTATCCCTTCTTAGGCTTCGGATAAAATACCCTTAATCAACTCTGTGTCTTCAATCTGAGAAAGACTAAACCGCACTCAACGGTTTGGTGAGCCTTTACCAACTACCGCTTGAGTTGGCTAGCTGTAGATTATCTAAATCCGTTTACACACAACTTGTGCTAAAAGAATGAAACTCTCTTAGACTTAATGCTACGATGTTGAATAATGAGGCTTCGCCTTTTTCACTACGCCAACGAAGACTAACCAAGAACGGTTACTCGTAGACTCATCCCTTCAGCTTCGGGATAAAATACCCCTAATCAAACTCGTGTCTTCTTCAATCTGGAGAAAGACTAAACCGCAACGCTGGAGGTAGGCCGCTTTATCCCTTCTTAGGTCGGATAAAATACCCGTTAATCAAACTCGTGTCCCCTCTGGAGAAAGACCAAACCCAACGCGAAGGGCCGGGGTTTTAGGGTTATGGCCAACCCCACCACAACGGATTTGATTAGCCTTTACCAACTACCGCTTGAGTCGGGCTAGCGCGCTGACATATTCGATCCGCTCCACGCGGACGCTGTGCTAAAAGAATGAACCTCTTAGACTTAATGCTACGATGTTGAATACGAATTTCATACTTTTACGAGCAAGAGACTATCTAAGAACGCTGCGAAAGCCAGACTCATCCCTTCTTAGGCTTCGGATGAAATACCCGTAATCAAACTCTCGTGTCTTCTTTAATCGAAAAGACTCAAACCGCAACGCTGCGGTGAGGCTGGCTTTATCCCTTCTTAGGCTTCGGATAAAATACCCTTAATCAAACTCGTGTCTTCTTCAATTGGGAAAAGACTAAACCGCAACGCCAGGTGAGGCGCCGGGCTTTAGGTTATCACAACCCCTTCTCAACGGGTTTGATGAGCCTTTACCAACTACCGCTTGAGTTGGGCTAGCATGTAGATTATCTAAACTGCTCTACACAACGTTGTGCTAAAAGAATGAAACTCTTCGACTTAATGCTACGATGTTGAATAATGAGGCTTCGCTTTCACTCGAAGACTAACCCTACGACGCAGTAGGCCAATCTATCCCTCGCTAGGATTCGATCAAATTCCCCAAGATGAACCTTGGTTTCTTTTGACCGAGAATGATCGAACCGAATAAATTGGTGAGAGGGAAGGAACTTTATGTTCTATTTCGTAATGAATCGAAACCAGTGCAGCCGAGGAATCAAGATGGTTCGTGACATCCTTCGCCTGACGACTTGATCCAAAATACTTCTCAAGATACCTTCACCGGCTACCTAAGATGAAAGATGGAACTAAAAGCTGGACTTCCACCGAGAACCGAAGAGATCTCGTGACCTTCAAAGTGACAACCTGGTTCGAAAATCCCTACAAGATACCTTCACCGGGCGCTACCTAAGATGAGAGATGGAACCAAGAGTGGATCTCCACCAGAACCAAGAGACTCGTGACCTTCAAAGTGACAACCCGTTCTGAAAATCCCGCCGCGATACCTTCACCGGGCGCTACCTGTGAGAGAGATGGAACTAAGAGTGGGATCTCCACCAGAACCCAAGAGACTCGTGACCTTCGTGCAACAACCCGGTCTCAAAATCCCTACAAGATACCTTCAATCTACCACCTAAGATGAAAGATGGAACCCTTCCGCTTGACACGAAGGATTTTACGCTTGGAGAGGAAGAATTTTATATTCTCTCCAAATAAGGAAAGGGACTTTGAGTGACCTCTTGTTCATAGAAGGAATCAAGAGGGACTTTGTAATGTACCCTCAAATTCTAGGACCTACCAAGGAATTTGATCGGTGGGGAAATTATGATGGAGGATAAATTTAGGGTTATCCTCAAGAAAAGTGGGTGTAACATCCCACGAGGAACTTCCGTCGAACGGTTATCCCAAGATACTAAGGGTAGTATTTCTTCAGAACTTCCCATTTATCTAAGATTAATTGCCTGGTCGCCATTTTGGGTAATTAGGCGATACGCACCGCTAGAGTAGACCGCCTCAATTACAAATGGTCCCTCCCATTTAGGTTCAAATTTACCTTTCTTCTTGGAAGTGAGGATTATCTGGCCGCCGAAGCAATGAGGACCAAATCTCCTTCTCTAAAGGTTCTCTGTCGAACTTTCTTGTTGAAAGCCCTCGACATCCTAGCTTGGTAGAACTCAATGCATTGTTGAGCCTCTAGGCGCTTCTCATCTAACATCTCAAGCTCTTCGAGACGTTTTTGATGTTGTTCTTCTGGCCGCCATCTCTCGCTGAAAGGGCTGGCGCGGCGACGAATCCGATTTCCAACGAGAATCGCTTCACACCCGTGAAACCGTGGAGTACGGGTCTCCAGCTGGCGCGGCGCATGCAAAGCGATATGCCCAGAGTGCTTCTCCGAGTTTATCGTCCCAGTCTCGCTTGTTATTCTTCACAAGCTTCGACAAAATTTTGATGATTGTCTTGTTGAACGCCTCAGCTAATCCATTTGCTGCTAGATTATAAGCTGTTGACGAGACATTTTGTATCTTAAACTTTTCAAAACCCGATGAAGGAATTGCCGATAAATTGGGACCGCTATCATGCACGATCCGCTTGGGACACCATGTTGATAGATAACATGGTGCTTGACAAACTTGATGACGCAGATCGCTTTGACTTCTTTTAGCGGATTGCTTCACTTCACTTGGAGAAGTAATCGGTGATCGCTAAAATAAACCGACGCTTTGATCGACGGAGGAAAAATGGGACCTACAACGCCCATTCCCCATGTCTCAATGGCCGTGATGCGTCAAGGATGCGCTTGCTCGAGGTCGATGCATATAATTCGCTGAATCGACACGCTGGCATTTCCGAAGCGACACGATCGCCATTAATCATTGTTGGCCGGCAGCCCATTCTCCCCGATTCGATCAGAGCTTGGGACCGTGCTGATGTGCACCACATTCACCTTCGTGCTTCCCGGAGGACCTCTTCTCTTTTGTTTGAGAGGCATCGGAGTAAAGACCATCGCATCTCGACGCATATAACATCCGGGTTTCCGTGTCATAGAAGAATCTTGGAGCTCTTCACGGATTGACTCTCTCTCCTTCACGCCTTGTGGCGTATCACCATGCAAGACGAGTCGATAATAGGAAAGCCAATCTCGGGCTCCAATTTGGTTTGGGTTGCATATACCTCTTTGGTAACTACCTCTTTGTCCTCTCGCACTTCATCATATATTGATAATAAGAGTCGGTGAGTCCCGACCGTAACCAGCTGTTCGGTCTCTAAGGTTGTGCTAACGACATCGCTAATGCCGCCAATGCATCCGCGTAAGCGTTTTGGAGGCGCGGGATATATTCGATGAAGAACTCTTCAAACGAGCTCGCCATCTCGATTGCTACCTGATGATAAGGAATTAGATCCGATTTCTCGACTTCGCGGTTCCACGGACTGCTTAACTATCAATTGCGAATCGCCAGACGCCGAGATACTCTACCCCAAATTGGCTAAATCCCAGTAGCGCTATATTCGCTACATTATTGGAGCACGATTCGGTGAGCTGAATAAGCACGGGGCATGACATGATTCCCTGGGGAAACTAAGACAACCCCGACTCCGGCGGAAATCTTAGAACATCCGGGGGCACTTGCCACGTTGGTAGCTCGAGAAGCTCCGTCAAAATACAAACGCCATATTTGTTGGTGCGATGTAGTGTTGACTTCTTGGACTTCATCCTGAAGATCATCATATAGCTCAATCAAGGCCCGCTGTTCGGCTTGCCAAGAGATCGCAAATCGCTTGTCCTTTGACCGACTTCGTTGTTTGAAGTGCAAGTCATATTGGGACAAGAGTAAGGCCCATTTCGCCAAACGCCAACTCATTGAGGCCTACTGAAGTCATAAATATTCGACCGGATTTACGCTAGAGATAACATAAATCGCTTGTCCGACTAAATAGTGCCGCGATTTTCAATCGCGAACACTAATGCAAGGCACCGCCACCATTGGGTATCGACTCGCCACCACTAATGTTCGGCTCAGTAATACATCGCTCGCTCAGGATCGCTGCCATCGCCTTGCGCGAGCAAGGCGCCAACGAAAGTGGTCTGCTGCCTTGATGTAAATCGTGAATGGCTTTCCATCGCGCGCGACAAGAACAGAGGTTTAGAGAGATAAGACTTGATCTCTTCGAATGCCTTCGGCAAGCGCCGCCCCAAATATATGACACGCCTTCTTGTTCAACTGGAGAACGGTTGGCACTTCCTGCATGTGTTTGATATAAACCGCCGGATGTACTTAATCGCCCTTGTAACTCGAAGTTCTCTCGATTTCTGGGTTGCAATTCTTGAATCGCCTTTACTTTATCGATCGACATGGATTCCTTTGTTGGTGACGACGGCCAAGGAACTTGCCACCGACATCCCAAGGAAGGATTTGGCAGATTCATCTTTAATCGATGGGTTCGCATGAGCTCAATACCGCTTCTAAGATCTTTGATGTGATCTCCTTTGTCACGCTTTTCACAACCAAGTCGCCAACGTAGCAATGACCGCTTTCCCGGAGATGATCCTCGAAAATTTTATCACGGTATGGCTACGCATTTTGAGGCCGAACGGCATGACCGTAGCAATATATACCGATGGGCGCTCAACGCCGGTGCTTAGGCCATCGGGTGCATCTTGATCCGATTGTAACCCGAGAAACCATCCATGAATGACATTCTTTCAAATCCACACGTATTGTCGACTATGACATCGCGATTGGAAGAGGGAAGTCATTTGGGCAAGGGCCGCTCGATCTCTCAGAATCGCATACTGCATCCTAATCGAGCCATTCTTCTTCATGACCGACTATATTCGCCACCCAATCCGGATGTTGAATTTCCTCGATGAATCCCGATTCTTCTTCACTTCGCCAACGCATTGCTCGAAGACTTGTGGACGAAACCGTCTTTGCGGTTGCTTGACAGGTTTGACATCCACCTTGATGCTGAGGTAATGCGTCGCCACATTAGGGTCGAGTCCTGGCATGTCCTCGTAGCTCCAGGCGGATACATCAATATACTCCCTGATTAGGGCAATCAACTCTTCCTTCTCTTCCGAGGGAAGAGTATTGCTGATGTTTATGAGTTTAGGATGTTCTTCATCACCCATATTAACCTGGACTACTTCGTCCTTAGTGGGGGGTTCTCTTTGTTCGAATCTATCCCCAAACTGCTCTTTGAGTTGATGGATCCATGGGTCTTCCCATGTTGGCATATCTTCATCATCCTCAATAGTAGCAGGATCGATCGTAGCCATATTCGACATCAACCCCTTGAAAATTTCATCGATGCTAACATCAGAGTCCCAAGTGGAGGAATCCAATGAATGTCCGTCTCCCTTGACAATTCATCGCCTTGAGACTCCGATCTTCTTCCGCCGAAGCATCTTGACTTGGGTTTTGGCATTTTGTTGCCAAGCCTATCAAAGACCGACACCTTCTTCGGAGCTGGCTTGGTGCAGTTACATTCTGACAACACCGCCCTGATTAGTTTGGAACACGGACAATGCGTGTCCAATTCGGGGGAACTTCTATTTCGAGATTTACTCGTACCCCCAGCACGATAGTACCACTCATCGGCATGAATTCCGGAGCAACCTCTCATGTGTTGGTATGACTTCTTAGGTATGACGTCATCATCGTCAGACGAAAACGTCTCCTTCTGAGGATGAGCCACATTATCAGAGGTTCCAAGAGTCACTCATCTCAACGTCAGCTTTGCGAAGCTGTTTCGGCTGTGCTCAACTTTGATCCAATTCGCTAGAGCAGCAGAATCTTCTTATCGTATGAGAGGGTAGGACCCCATCACCGGAGTTGGTGGGGCCTCTTGGGGCCCAAACAATCCTTGATCAAAATTTTACCTCGATCATCGTTACAGCGGGCGAGGCGCTCTAACACCGTTTTCTTGCTCGGGATACGCCAACAGATTGACCGCTTAGCACGTGAGCCGGATGGAGATCCGATGAGATCACGGGGTGTGATCTTCTTTGAATCAAGTCACCATGGCCGAGCCTTAGTCGAATCGGTTTGAGGTGGTCGATTCTTGATCGACGTTTGGCCTTCGTCCAATCGTTGTTCCGGATTTCGGACTCCAAACTTGGCATTTTCGCGCTTCTTGTCCACTTCTCCCTTCTTCTACATCCGCCTCCCCGAACTAGAGCCCGTGGTGTGCGTAGTAATGCACGGCCTCCGGATACGTTCTTCAAGTGTTGATTGGTTCCGCTTTGACGCCGACCCAATCATTTGTTGACGGCTTGGAGGAGTTGCCGCACTGCTGATGAGGTTCTTGACCTCTCACGGACTTCAGATCCACTTTGTAGCTAACACCGCCGACCGATTCCGTGGCCTGGCGAACTCACGCTGCCAGAGTCGCACGCCATCAACGGTGATCTCCTCAGATCCGCGATCTTGATGCCTGGTATGCCATTTGGTGTAACTTCTAGAACGGAGTTAAGATCCTCTCCTTAAAGTTCCGGAGTCGAGGACAAACGGATCTTTCTTGCAATGAGATCCTTCTCGATTTGTGGGGAGGACGACCGACAAGGACGATAGTATGATACTCACAGTGGAACCCGGATCAACTTGGATTCGGTTGACTTATTTGGGCGTAATTATTACACCCTACGCAGAAGTTTCCGCGGTCCCGCTAGCCGTTAGCTGGCGGGGGGTCAAGGGGGCGCTCCCTTATGGTCCGGCATACCGAAATTTTTTTTCCTATCCGTCCTTAAGGCCTTTGACTTCTTCTTCGACCGATCTCGATCCGCGGCCATATAACAACGATCTTCGATTTGAGACCGCTATTCTCACCGTGGTCGCCAAATTTTGTTCATGGGAAAGTCATTTTGTTATTCATTGTCCTTGAACTTGTTTACGCCTTCTTTGGCCTACAACAAAATTCAAAAGAAAATGCCTTTTATTTTACATGCATAATGAAAACGAAATTACAACTTTTCCTCAGATGAACAAACACGCAGGATCTCTGCTATATCGATCCCGCTATGCGGGTTCTTTGCCCGCTTCTGGACTTGAATCGTCCGGTGGACCACCGCAATTCGCATCCGCCGTAGAGACCCGCTCAAACTACAGACGTGGAAGGCTCGCCTTCAAGGAAACGTTCTAAGGGGATCACACTCACGGCGAAGAGGATCGCCGGGGATCACACTCCGAAGGAGAGGATGGCCGGGCGGGTGAGATCTACTAGGAGAAATCACCGCTACTGACCAGAGTCTAATTCGAAGTTTGCTTACCTCGCTGGTTTGTAGATCTGATGTCGACGGAACTTGTGTCGCCGCTTGGAACCGGCGCCGACCGTCAGAGATCTCGCGAGCTCCTCTCAAATATCGAAAAATCCAACCTCCGTAATCGAAAGCACCCCAGACTATTTATAGGAAAACGGAAAGAGGGGGCGACCGACACTTTGGTGTCCGGCCAATGCTCTGACACCTCTCGTGTTCGAAGTCAAGGTCAACACTTTGGTGTCCGCCGCCCGACATCTATTGGTGTTCAAGCATGGCCGGACACCAATGGTGTCCGCCAAGCCCGACACTTCTGCGTCCGAAGCCACAAGCCGCTGCCCAAGTGAACACGCAGGTTCACCGAATGAACACGCAGGTTCGCAAAGCGCGAGATTCGCCATGGTTCGGCCGTGAAGGCGATTCGCCAAAATGAACCGAGGTTCGCCAACCGCGAGATTCGCCATATGCAGGTTCGCGAAGGCGCAGATTTGCCAAAATGAACCGAGGTTCGCCAAACCGCTGGTTCGCTGGCGAGATTCGCCAAAATGAACCGAGGTTCGCCAAACGCGAGATTCGCCGTATGGCGCAGGTTCGCCCTGGCGCAGATTTGCCAAAATGAACCGAGGTTCGCCAAAATGAACCGAGGTTCGCCAAAATGAACCGAGGTTCGCCAAAATGAACCGAGGTTCGCCAAACCGGTGCCTAAGGCGAGGTTCGCCAAAATGAACCGAGGTTCGCCAAAATGAACCGAGGTTCGCCAAACCGCAGGTTCGCCGTATGCAGGTTCACCAAAGGCGAGGTTCACCAAAGGCGAGGTTCACGCCGCTGGGCTTGCCTCCGGGCGCCCCGTGATGTCGCTGTCCGAGTCCGACAATTCAGAGCTCAACGGGTTTTGCTTTATTCGACGATTGGTGGAGTTGATCCGCCTTCGTCGGTGAGTTTGAGTCGACATCCGCTTTGCTGAACTGCTTCCGACGACACGCGTTGCTTGCTTTGCCGGTTACCAACCATTTTATCGCTTATGATACGTTTGGCGCGTAATCGCCGTCGTGAGTTCAGTCGCGCACCGGACGGATCAGCCGTTTTACGAATCATGTTCGGATAAGCAATTTTAACGCCTACATCCGTAGGCTTAAAAATTGCCTATAAGTCCCCAACATAGCTCGTAATGCTGAGTTGATAATCGACGAAGCCATCCGATGACGAACGGCGAACCGCTGACGACATAAGTAGGACCACAAAACCCTCTCATCAAAGAAACCCTACGCAGAAGCCGCGTCCCGCCAGCCGGTTAGCGGGGGGTCAAAGGCCGCCTCTATGTCCGACAAATACCGAAAATTTTTAGAAGCTCTCCTTTCGAACCGCCACCACCTCGGTCTTGGCGAATCGACATGCTAGGGCGCTAGGCCAGATGAAACGAAAGCGACGAGATGCCCAAGTCGACGAAGTCGACGAAGCGCTACAAAGCAAGCCGATTGAGTTCAAAGTCGATCGGATACGGACTCAAACACAACGGCGACATCACTAGAGGAAAACTAAGCCCTAAGACCGAAAGTCGATTTAAAATGACGCAAAACGGCGAAAACGACGGAACAAGATCTCGCCAACTTGTGAGATGCTCTGGCCAAGTGGTTGAAATTTACCAACATGGCCGAGGTGGCTCGGCTAACTGGCCGAGCCACTTTGGTGGCTCGACACCCCCTATTCTATAAATGGGGGTCTTCCTCGATTTGGGTGGATCTTTGGAACCTCGATTTTGGCAGACTTTGGTTGATTTTCTGATATTCTTGAAGAGCTCGCGAGATCTACGCCGCCGACGCATAGCCCAAGCACCGGCGAGCACAAGTTCTGGCCAACGCCGATCTACAAATCGCGAGGTAAGCTAACTCGGTCAGCTACGTAACGTGCCAGTGATTTCTCCTAGATCTCACCTCGCCCATCCTCTCCTTCGTGAGTGTGATCCCCGGCGATCCTCTCCTTCGTGAGTGTGATCCTCAGCGCTTCGCTTCGTGAAACGAGCCCTTCACATCTGTAGTTCCGAACCCGTTTCCACCGGATCGGAATTGCGCCGTGGTCCACTGACGAATAAAAGTACCCAAGACAGTAAAGAACTCCACGCAGCCGGTGATCCCGATATAACAGATCCTCGTGTTTGTTCATCTGAGGAAAAAGTTGTAAATTTTCGCTTTCATCAGATTTAAAATAAAAGGCATTTCTTTTGAATTTTGTTGTAGGCCAAAGAAGCCGTAGCAAGATCAATGACAATGAATAACAAAGCAACTTTCTCCGCAAAACAAAGGTTATGACCATAACACAAGCGCATCTATTATTTCTATATATATATATATATATATATATATATATATATATATATATATATATATATATATATATATAATATATAATTAGGTATATTTTTTATACAATACTAACATAGGTTCTCTACCCATCACGACGCGATGGGTAGGAGACTACATTTAAAACGCGAAACATTTTATAAAAACGAAACGCCACCTCATATTCCTTAATCCCATATATTCTTCCTAGCTACGTAGGTATCGTATGAGCCGAGTGATTAAGTTTCAAAGAATTTCATGGCTCAAGTACTAGCTACGTAGCATATGAAGTAGAGGGAAGACTTAAAAAGTAAGTCAAGGTCTACAATTTACCGAGGTAGTTGGGCCATTAGGGTCTTCTTCTCTGCAATTACTCCAAGTTGACATTTCAGCAGGAAAGCTGGGCTATTAGGGTCTTGTTCTCTGCAATT